>JARDYH010000003.1:133383881-133638881 GCA_029215795.1 Anniella stebbinsi | reverse complement strand
CGGTCAGCCAAGAAGGACATGGATTGAGAGGGCAAGTTGCCCTCCTCACTCATCCAAGCAGCCTGTCCACGTCCTCGGTACTCACCAACTGAAACTCCTACTCGCAGAGTTGGTGGACACTCCATTGTCATCCTCTGCTATAATGGCAGCATCTAAGTTGGCTCTTATCCAAGGGATTTTTTCTGTGAAATTATCATTAAAGGCATCACAGCAGGGGGGAAGGTACTTGGGTTAAACCCCTCACCACCCTGAACAGTTCTGCTGGATGTGAATTCACAGATGCAATGCATGCAGAGAAGAAAGTTTCTTCGCTGCACTTATAGCCACCACATAGGAATGGAGATGTTCTCTATGTCATGTCTTGTCGGATAGAAGTCGAGTTTTCCGCCATCAGTGCTCCAGTCGTTGTCCTTCCCGCTTCAACTCCCTGAGAACTTCTGCATACCAAGGTGCCCTGTTAGAAGCAGGTTGGAGAGGATGTTTGGGGACGATCGTGTCGATAGCCCTATTTAAGTCTTGATTTCATCTATTGACCAGGGCTTCTACAGGATCATCGATGATACCAGCCATAGAACCATCTAAGGCTTCCTGGAATCCAAGAGGATCCATCAGCCTTTGAGGGCGGACCATCTTGATAGGTCCACCACCCCTGCAGGGGCAGGTGGTGGCCGTGATACTAACCCTGACCAGAAAATGGTCTGTCCATGACAACGCAGAGGTATTTATCACCTCCAGCCACAGATCTGTCTGGAGCTGAAAACAGCATCGAGGGTGTGACCTGCTGAATGTGTAGGTCCAGAGACCAATTGAGATAGGCCCATGTTTGTCATGGATGCCATGAACTCCCAAGCTGCACCTGACAAACTGCCCTCAAATGGGATGTTGAAGTAGCCCAGGACCAAAAGCCTAGGCGACTCCAACACCAGCTCCGAGACCAGTTTCGTGAGCTCAGCCAGGGAGTCTGATAGGCAGTGGGGTGGCCAGTACACCAACAGAATCCCTAGTCTATCCCTCGTCTTCAGACTCAGGTACACACACTCAATGTGATTCAATTGCGGACAGGAATTCTGGTCAGGTTAAAATTGTCTTTGTAGACCACAGCTACTCCGCCCCCGCCGACTTTCCCTCACCTGTAGGTGGCTTGGTTCGTTCTCCAAGTTCCCTGGCGTGGCAAGGTGACAGGAAGGTAAGATGGGTGTTAAATACTAGGGATGTGCACTGGATCGGACCCGATCCATGATCCGAGTCCGGTCCAGTGGGAAATCGGATAAATTATCCGATTTCCGATCCCGCAGCTGGATCGGCCGATCCAATCCGAACCGGTCCGAAAAAGCTCCGAACCGGTTCGGCGGATCGGCGGATCGGCGGGCGCCCACTGGCGCCCACCGCCGCTTCCATTGGCGGGCGCCAGCGGGCGCCCGCCGATGAAAGTGGACAGCGGGGGGGGGGAGGAGGGGGCGCTTACCTTCTCGGCCCGGTGGCTCCCGTCCGGCGCCGGCGCCTACTACTACTAGCAGGCTCCGCGGCCTGCTCTAGGGTGGCGCGCCGGGTGATGTCATCACCCGGCGCGCTACTCTAGAGCAGGCCGCGGAGCCTGCTGGTAGTAGTAGGCGCCGGCGCCGGCCGGGAGCCACCGGGCCGGGAAGGTAAGGAGGGGGTGCGCGGAGGGGGGAGGGGGGAGGGGGCCCTTACCTGCCCGGCCCGGCAGCTCCCGTCCGGCGCCGGCGCCTACTACTACCAGCAGGCTCCGCGGCCTGCTCCAGGGTGGCGCGCCGGGTGATGTCATCACCCGGCGCGCTACTCGAGAGTTGGCCGCGGAGCCCGCTGGTAGTAGCCGCCGGCGCCGGACGGGCCGAGAAGGTAAGCAGTGGCGGGGAAGGGGGCTTACCCCCCCCCGGAGCCGTCCGCTTCTATCCGCTGGCGCCCGCGGGCGCCAGCGGATGGAAGCGGGCGGCTCCAGGGGGGGTAGGGAGCGCAGGGGAGGGGGTTTACCTGCCGGGGCCGTCCACAGCGGACGGCCCCGGGGGGGGAGGGAGTTAGGCCCCCCCTTACCCACCCGCCGCCATTTTTTCCTCATAGACTTGCATTGCAATGCAAGTCTATGGGGAAAAAAATGGCGGCCGATCCAAAAATGTACGATTTTTGGGTCGGGATCGGAGTCGATCCGGTCCTTGGGGCCTCCGATTTTGTCCGAACCAGTCCGGGACAAAATTGGAGGTCCCGATCCGGGTCCCGATCCGATCCGGGGGGTCCGTGCACACCCCTATTAAATACCCATCTCTCCTTCCCCTGTAATGGCACTTCGCCTTGCCAATGCCATATCTCCCTCTGCCCTGCACAACACATATCACCTCTCTCAGACACATTACAACTCAGCTGAGCTACCAGCCGTTTCGAGCTCCTCAGCTTCTCAGTAGAGTGGAGTGGGTGGGGGAGGCGCATTGATGTTCCCTCCAACATCTCTCGCTCACGTCCTTCTCCCCCCGGTATAACAATCCCTCCAGCTGCCATCAGCTGGGCTCCCAGCCACCCCGAGCATCTCAGTGTCTCGATGGAGAGGAATGGGTGGGGGGGAAGGTGCGTTGATGTTCCCTTCAACGTCTCTTGCTCACCTCCTTCTGCCACCCAGTGAAACAAACCCTCCACACAAGCACACACAAGCAAGAGGAAGTGCTTTGGGTTTGTGTACGTAAGTTTGAAATGAGATGAAATTTCTGCTGGAAGCCATTCCTTTGCTTTACTATTGCAGAAGGTTTTGGAAGCGCTAAACGGATCAGAGTTGGAAGCCATTACCTTACGGATCATAGGTTCATAGGTTTTGAGGGCAGCTGAGTGCAGACACAGCAACCTAAGCTAGCCTCTTGGGAAACACAAGTTATTATAAAATCCTCATAGCAGCTCCTAGAATTAGGAAAAAGCAATGCATGGTAAGGAATGTAGCCAGCATTGCAAAACCAATGAAACATTCATTTGCCTCACAACATCAAAGGATTATTTGTTTGTGTGTTATAATTAGGGACAGAGGAGAAATGTATTCATTTCATTTATTACCTCATTTCGCACTTTTGAACTACTGTGCAAACCGAAACACAGTAATGCTTTAAAATTTGCATTTCTCCATATCCTCTGCCTTTTGCGATGGAGTTAACAGACACATGTATAGGGAAAGAATATTAAAATGCATTCTATAAGGGAAATTGCACAAAATGCAGGCATTTGGGGAAATGTATATAAAAATATATGAATTTTCATGTGAACTAAAATAATCTCACCATTTGAGACAAACAGAACTTAAGGCGGAACTTTGAGATAAACCCAATTTAATATTGGAAAAGTGAAGAACGAGAGAAAATGAAATGGACAAATTCATCCATCTCTAGTTATAATCTAACTGCAGAGATTATTTCCCACCCACACCCACTTACTGGCTGTTTTTCCATGCTTATTTCATTTCCCCATTTCTCCACTCTTATTCCATTCAACATAGCCCTCACAGTTTGGAATCCTCTATAAAAAGTTCCTCCCAATGAAGAATTCTGGATTTAAGTCTTTAATACATCTAGCTTCTATCCATTCTTCCACACCAGGAACACAGGAACTGAGTCTGATCATTGGTCTAGTGTTGACACTGACTGGCAGCATCTCTCAAGGGTTTCTGGTAGGATTCTTTCTTAGACCTACCTGGAGATGCCAGAGATTGAACCTGAGACCTTCTGTATGCTTTGCATACAAACTCCCAATGAGCTATGGCCCCATACTATGGTCCCATTCGATGCACTGTGTACTTTTCCACACAGCACATAGTTAAACTATGGCATTCGCTACCACAAAATGTAGAGATGGCCATAACTTATAGCTATGTGCTACCTCCATTAGAAGAGACAGTAAGCCTATGTTCACCAGTTGCTGGGGAACATGGGTGGGAAGGTGCTGTGGCCCTTGAATCCTACTTGTGGGTTCCGGGTCAACTGCTGGTTGGCCATTGTGTGAACAGTGCTGGACTAGATGTACCCTTGGTCTGATCCAGCATTGGCTCTTCTTATGTTCTTATGTACTCATGATAAAAAGATTACCAAACAAGCAGGAAAACAGAAATAAAATGCTGGTGGTTGGGGGATAAGAGGAGGGAGAGAAGGAAAGGATGGATTCAAATGACAGGGAGAAATAGATGGAGGGAGGGAGGAAGAAGGAAAAAAGGGGGAAGCACCAGATGATGTTCAAAGAAGTTTTACACTGCATATATCTGCACACAATTTCCCTGTATTTTGCTTACCCTTGGCTTCTGCCGATGAAGATCACTGTCTTTATTTTATATCAGCAGCATTTAAACTTGAAGCCAATTTCCCAATTGATCATGCATTCCAATTTTCAGTTTGTTATTGTCATTATTACCAAATGGGCAGTTTTTATCCCGCTAAGTGCCCTACGCCGTATTTAATCATGCCAGACTCTAGTACAGCCTGTAATAAGGACAGCTTTCCAACAGATGGAGCTTGCCTATTGTCTGCAGCCACAGATTCCATGGCCTAGTGATGCATTTGTATCTGTTGCAATTAGATAATTTGATATAAGAAAAAGTGCACTTCACAAAAAGAAGTTTTAAAATGATTAATGACACTGCAAATTAGCTAGTAGAATTTTAATGAAAATTAAAATTAGCTGTGAGAAAAGTTGTAATCCAGGGCTGGCGACCCTATAGCCCTCCAGAGGTTGTTGGACTGCAACCCCCGTCATCCTTAGCTCTTCATCATGCTGGCTGGGGCTCATGGATGGAAGTTGGGTGTCCAACAACATCCGGAGGGCCACAGGTTCCCCAGATCTGCTGTAATCCATGACACGCTGACCTGGGTGCAGTGCTTGTTCAAAAAGCAAATGCTTTTTAAGTCAATGGGACTTAAGGCAGCCATGACTAGGGTAGGATCAACACAACTGGTTTAAAACGGTTTATAACAGTAGTGACAACTGTTGGGGCCCAAGACACACTCCATATACAGTTTTCAAACCGTTTTCAAAGTGTCATATCCTGCTTGGTGTAGATCTGGCCTAGTTGTTCAATTTGTTTCAATGGCTAAAGCACCTTTCAATTGCCCCCTCCATGTGTTTGCATGGAGGGGGAGAGAAACCATGCACATGGGTCATGCCTCTGACGTCGCTACATCACAATAATGCCATACACACACATCCATATTTTCCCATTCAGGAGCACATCTGAGCAAGGGTGCTGACATGCTTACTGCTACACATGTGTAGTGCTCTATATGGTTAGAAACCTCAACAAGGCAGGATTTCTGGTCACATAGAGCATCTACAAACGCCCCTTTTCAGATGTCTGAGTTGGGGCCAGTACGGGTGCGGTCCCATTCCCCTTCATGTGTTTAGCCTATGCATGGAGGAAATGATTGAATGAGGCTTGGCCTCCAGCCCCATCCCACAGAGCTGGTCCAGTAAGTTACCATGGTCAATAGTATCAAAAGCATAAAAAGACCAAGAAGAATCAACAGAGTTGCACTCCTGTTTCTGTTCTGATAAAGATCGAATGTAAGACAACCAAAGCTATCTCAGTACCAAAGGCCAGCCTAAACTCAGATAGAAATGAGTCAAGGAGTCTATATGCTTCAAAAGCCCCACAGGGGCTGTATAGTGGTGCTACGACAGTTATACGATGCAGCAGCCATTTCACAGTATTGCGGGGCTTTCACGCAAAGCTGCAAATTTTAAAAGTTGGGGATTTAGCTTGACGTTTTCACTGGAACGAGATGTGTATGGTGCATCTGCCATCTAACCTCACTCCAGCATTGCTGCAGAGATGTTCCCGGGCAGATGGCAGCCCCTGATTGGTTATTGTTAACCTCGGCAGAGGGTAGGGGCAGGCCCGGCCACCGAATGCCCCTGCCCTCCCTCTGCGTCGGGATTAGCCATTGCCACCTCACAGTAGCGAAAGCATGGGGTTTCCTTAAATGTGGTGGCAACCTGGTGCCATCAAGGCAGGGCCTAGATCAGGGCAGGCAGCCTTTTCAGCCTGAGGGCAGTTTAGAAATTTGAGAAATGGTCCTGAGGACAACCATAAAATGGCTATCATGGGTGGACATGACTAGTCACAAAAGACAAGTAACTTGCCCAGAGGAATTCAAGGGAAATTAAGATGTCAGCAGCTGGGGACTCCCACTTTGCTTTGAAGCTGCCAGCAAGAAAATATCTATTTTAAAAAATGGGAGGGGTAAGGTGTCTCGGTGAGCACTAAGGAAGGTGTGTAAGAACACATTGGTGCCTAAGGTAACTTGTTGCATACCCCTGGTATGCAACGCCTGCAGCTGGACCATGAGCATCTTCTCAATCACGTTGCCCAAGAAGGGAATTCTTTCCCACCAGGTGATAGTTACAATTTTCCAGGTACCAATGAAGTTTTCTTAAGATACGGTCTCACAACCACCTGCTTCAAGGTGTCCAGAATAATTCCCTCTCTTAATGAGGCATTCACAACCTCCAAGATCTATGTGGCTCAGTGAAAGAAGCCAAGATGGGCAAGGGTCAAGAATGCAGTTGGTCAGACATTTACAGCCATGGGCTGTAACTGAAACCTTGCCTAGCATTTTGCTGAACCACATGAACTCACCTGGAAATTTATTTCTTTTTAAAGAAAAGGGATCTTGTGCTGTCTGGTAACATTCCTGGTATGGACATATTGGGTGCTGATGTTGCATCTGTTCCCTGCAGCACCATGAACTCCCATCATCTGCCACTGACCCTGGTGGCCATTTGAGTGGGCATGAGTTTGGGGCTCCAGACTTAGGCTTTGAAGTCTGGTCCTGATGGTGACATCGAAAATGGATTTCTTTTTTTTAAAAAAAAAATCTGATTCTCAAAACCATCTGAGATACATTCCCCACCCTCACTTACTCTGATCAAGCACAGAATTCAAGCAGGCATGCACACAGATGTTTTCAGAGATATGATTAGCTTATGGTTCCACAGCACTAAAATCTTGCTAAAACCTTCCATAAGCTTCCCGCATATTGCTCTTCCGATCACTTTATACCTTTAAATCTTTTATTCATTTCCTTGTGACCTTTTTGGCAGAATGTTTCAGATATTTATTCATTTTAAACATATGCCTTGTGCTCTAGAAGGATACGTCAGGACAAGGAGGTAGGTAGCAGGTGAGATCGATGAGGTCTTTGCCTTTGGACTACATGAGGGTTGACTGGATGCTGCAATTCACAGAGCTCATTGTCAGACAGAAGGCGAAAGAAAAGGGGGCTTCTGAGGAACATTTTATAAAATCAAATTATCTACTGGAAATGACCTGTACCCCTTGAAACAAACAACCTTTCTCCGTGCAGCGGTATGTTGCAATTCAACAATTGGCCCTGAGATTCTATGCAAACAAGAAAGATAGTTTGGCAGCGCAAATATTTTAGTTCCCATCTGGCACAAACACGGTCATCTTTTTGGTGCCAGGTAATGACCACTGTCTATTCCCAGGCATTTAATAGTATATGATGAGGCATCAATGTATACTGTTTTAGAACAGGTCTATCATGAAAAACATTGGTTATTTAAATTGTTTTTAGCTCTTTTTATTTTCCTATGTTAATTTTTTTACTATTTTAATTATGTTTTATTTATTTATTTAAAACATTTATTGGCCACCTTTTAAGGGCAGAAGCCCTCACAATGTGGCTTACAACAATAAAATACATAACAACAGTTTAAAACGTTAAAAGTAGGGGTGTGCACACCAAAAAAATATAGTCGTTTATCATTATCGTCATTTCGGACCCAAAAAAATATCGTCTTCATTCATATCGTAGGTGAACCGTATCGTCTATACAATAATTATCATGAAAAAATGATATTTTTGCAGCTCTATTTTTAAAGAAAAATGCCTATAACTTCTGTATTTTAAAGGTTAGAGGCTTGAAACTTGGTCACAGTGCTTATGGGGTATGCCTAAGTATGTGTATGACATTTGAGAATGATCCCTCCAACCCTCGATTTTATATGAATTTTTTAAAGATCATTTCAGTTCTGACAGATCAGAATGATAGCTCGCCATGTGCGTTCATTCAGACCTGTCAGAACGGAAATGATCTTTAACAAATTCATATAAAATTGAGGGGTGGAGGGATCAATCTCAAATTTCATACACATACTTAGGCATACCCCATAAGCACTGTAACCAAGTTTCAAGCCTCTAACTTTTAAAATACAGAAGTTATAGGTATATTTATATGGCAATCCTATAAAATGATAAAATCGCCCAAAAATTATCGTCTCCAATGATTATTGTAGGTTTTTCTATCGTATCGTCATTGTTAAACACATGCACAATAACGACCTTATTGTATCATTATCGTACATTTTAACAATACGATACACATCCCTAGTTAAAAGCAATAAAAACATACACAGTAAAATAGCAGTTAAAACAATAAAACCTAATATTAAAATAATTATGAACAATAATGGCAAAAGCAGCAAAACAGTACTCATCATGAGAAGGCCACAGTAAAATAAAATGTTTTTAAGGCCTTCTTAAAAGCCTGCAAGGATGTTTCCGGTGACCATATGAAAAGGAGGGCAGGGCTCCTGTATCTTTAACCCTAACCCTTTACTCTATCTGTCATCTATCTATCTATTTCTATCTATCATCTATCTATAACTTTAAAATTCATTATGTCACATAACTAGGGTGACCAGATAAAATCCAGGTCAGGGCTCATGTAACTTTAACAGTTATAGAGAAAAGGGAATTTCAGCCAGTGTCATTTGTATGCAATTCGTTCCTGGTGAAATTCCCTCTTCATCACCACAGTTAAAGTTGCAGGGGCCCTGCCTTCTTTTGTATCTAGTCACTCTAGTATAGTGCCTGCACCTTTAACTGTTGTGATGAAGAGTGAATTTCACCAGGAACTAATTGCATACAAATGACACTGGCTGAAATTCCCTTTTCTACAACTGTTAAAGATACAGGAGCCCTGACCTGGATTTTATCTGGTCAGCCTACACATAACCATGCATCACAGTTGGCTCTAAGTATGGTCCCTGAGTTCAGAGAGGAGGCAGGAAAATCAGATTTCAAAGCATACAGGAGTGTGGAAGGTAGAGAGACACTGGCTGACTTCATGAGGGTGGCCATTGGACTGATTCTATGTCAAGAAGAGCCGGGCCTTGGCAGGCACTTCAATCTTTAGCTTAATCTACCAGACATGCTTCTGAGTCAGCTAAAGCTTGAGGTGGCTTGCCTAACAGAGGAGGCCACCGACGAATTTCAGCTGAGGTTGCCACTAAGAATGTGCTCACTTGGCAATGTCTGGGTCAAAGTCGGTCCCTGATTTCCCTGTTTCGCGAGCTTCCGTTGTGGTGTGCTGAAGGAAAGGGCTAACTCCGCTGTGACTTTTTTTTTTCTAAATGAATCAAAGAGGCCTTTTCAGGAAAGAATCTCTGCATTTCATTTCTATTCTTCTTAAGTCTTCAAATCTACAGCTGATGCTCCCAAGTTAGCCAGGCCTACTGCACTGCTTCTTTCATACAGAGTGCAAAGGCAGTTACCATAGCAGCTGCTTCAGCCTATTCATGCTACTGTACATCTAATGTACAAAAACACTTTGGGTCTCCTTTAACCTCTATGGAGGAATCTGCAGTTTAATAAGCACAAGCACCTTTCAAGGCTCATCTGGAGGGATTAAATGTTTTCGGGACAGATATGGCTTGCCTCCCTGTCTCTCCAGCTAACTCCAAAACTTGTTAAGCTCTATTAAGGAAGAAGAGGAGGAGACTGAAATGGTTTCATGATTTGAGCCAGTCACCAGAATCTGTATTAGCGGAGGTATCTGTACAGAGAATTCACATACAATAACTTGGTTAGTTAACATTCTTGGCCTTAGGAAATGTGGGGTGATTGAACCCACCCATCCCAGCGTAATTATGAAAGGTTTAGGCTAGGCTGACCCTATGAAAAGGAGGACAGGGCTCCTGTATCTTTAACAGTTGCATAGAAAAGGGGATTTCAGCAGGTGTCAACAGTGAAGGCTGCAGGAGCCCTGCCCTCTTTTGTATCAGGTCACTCTAGTATAGCTCCTGCAGCTTTAACTGATGTGATGAAGAGGAGATTTCATCAGGTGCTGCATGCATACAAATGACACCTGCTGAGATCCCCTTTTCTATGCAAGCGTTAAAGATACAGGAGACCTGTCCTCCTTTTCATAGGGTCAGCCTAGTTTAGGCTGCCATGAACATGAATAGGTTTGGCCTATTTGCTCAGTTTCTCTCATCAGTGGTGATACCGGGCTTTGAGGGCTCTTGGGCAAGGCACCCCCCCCCATGGGTTCCTTCCCTCAGTGTGCCTAGTTTCTTACTGCCATCATCACCAGATGCTCTTCCTCCTCCTCCTCTTTCTCATCATGGCTACCCCCCCCCCTTGCTTGCTTAACAAACACCAGGCAAATAAGCCGTGGCATCTGCTGCTCCTCCTTCTCACCACAACCTTTGTCTGGGCCAGAGCAAGAGGCAGGAGAACAAGCAGGTCGCGATGGTGAAGAGGAGGAGCAGCTCCAGGGGCCCCCTGCTGGGTTGTGGGCCCTCAGCAGGTGTCCTATCATGCCTACCCTTGATGCCAGCCCTGTCTCTCATAATGGTATGCCCATGCGACTACTTTCTAATACAAATCAGTATGGATGGGACAATCACTCTGTGAGTCTATCTACACTACTGCTTTAAAAGGGTTTATAACAGTTTTAAACCGGTTAATAACTAACCGGTTTAAAACTGTTATAAACCATTTTAAAGCAGTAGTGTAGATAGGCTCATGGTCACTTTCAATCTGTTTCCAGTCTGCGTCACTTTCATACATGTTCCTCCACAAATCTGTTTTGTTTCACATTAATATGTATTTTTTTTAAAAAAAACCTGCACACACACACACACACACACATATATATATATATATATATATATAGTATTTTCTTCAAAATAATAAAATATTCATTTTGTAAAAAACTAATGTTGATGATTTTTCTTTTCTTTTTTATATCTGGGAAGTGTAAAATGTGGTGGGTAACCAGGTTCTGATCCTCACATTAATCCGGGAGGTGGAGACTGGGTCAGTTTGGATTGGAATTCATAGAGATCAGATTCCTCAAGCTGCCATATATTTTTCTAAACAACATGCTAAACAGACTGAGCCAGGATCTTGGCAAAGCTATATGCACTCATTCAACTTTAGCTTAGCATGCAGTAATTTATCATCTTTTCTAAACCATGCCATTTTCCACAATAAATCAAAGGCGGCAGGGGGGATGGGGACGAGAGAACATAAGAGACAGGGGTGGTTGAATATGTGAGTTTCACTTTCTCCTGCATTTAAACTTCTTAAATCACAAAGTTCTTCCTGTCCCAAATGTGAAGAACTTTGTGAATTTTTATTACCAAAAACAAACAGAAATGAAATTCTCACCCATCTGCACTGGCCAAATTCAATAGGTAGAGCTATCCCCAACTTGCTATCCACTGGCCCTTTCTACACCTAAGGGTGTAGAGAGAGGATCGGGGGGGGGGGATTCTGGACTTATCTGCTTCCAGGATTGTCCCCAACTTCTAAACAGGAAGCGCAACATTCCAGGAGGAAAGGGACATTGCACCCACCATTTTTTTAAAGAAACAGTGGAACCGGGAGCGCAGCAGAAAAGGTAGGGAACCCCCCCCCCCTGTGCCCCAACCGACCCACCCAGCAATCTTGGGGATGGCAAAATTGCTTTTCCCCCACCCCCACCCCCATGGGCACAGAGCCGCCCTGCATGGCTCCATGCCCATTTAAGGATCCGAGATGGTGGAAAAATCAAGATATCCCCGGTTTCTGCTATCCCGGGGGTTTCCCGGGGTCATCCCCAGGTCATCCCGTTGCCCCCGGGATCCCCTGTGTATCATTTGGATGCACAGGGACAACCCAGGGAAAAATGGCTGGTGTAGACATGGCCAGAGTATTTTGTACCTGCCTGACATAGAGCTCTTAAAGATGAGGAGCCTGTCAGAAAAAAAGAGATGGCGACCCTAGTTAAGAACTTACATGATTGAATACATAGGTTTTCAAAGCCGGACTTTTCAGATAAGTCAATAAGTCAAAGCCAGCATGGATGGATAGATACATCTGGATGGATTTATCTGGCTGGATAAATCTATCATTTCCAAATTCTCTCACATTCAATGATTTTAAATCCTCAAATTTGTTTTGTCCCGAATGTGGCGAACTTTGTGAAATGATATTCTCACCCCTCTCTCATAAGAGATCTCCTAATAAATCAGGAATCCCCAGCCTTTTTGGACCTGTTCCTAAGACAACAGTGTAGGCTGACCAGATAAAATCCAGGTCAGGCCTCATGTAACTTTAACAATTGTTCAGCCAGTGTCATTTGTATGCAATTAGTCCCTGGTGAAATTCCCTCTTCCTCACAACAGTTAAAGTTGCAGGGGCCCTGCCTTCTTTTGTATATGGTTACTCTAGTATAGTGCCTGCACCTTTAACTGTTGTGATGAAGAGGGAATTTCACCAGGAACTAATTGCTAGGGGTGTGCATCGGATCGGATCCGATCCACGATCCGAATCCGATCCGACCCAAAATCGGGAAAATCCGATCCGATCCGATCCGACCAACCTCCGATCCGATCCGATCCGATGAGGTCCGATCCGGATCGGACGCCATTTTGAATGCTTTTTCCCATAGCCAAGTATTGTTTTACAAAAACGCCTATAACTTTTTCAGTTTTAAAGATAGAAGGATGAAACTTGGGGACATTGTAGACTGGTTAGGGATAGTTATCTGTGAGAAATTTCAGAAACATTGGAGCTTGCCTTGTGTGGCAATTAAGTTTTGAAACAATGAGGAAAGAAACACCTATAACTTTGTCATTTTTAAAGTTACACACATGAAACTTTGCCACATTGTAGGTGGTACCTTGGGACCTATGTGTGTGAAATTTCAGAAACATAGGTGCTTGTCTTGTGTGGCAATTAATTTTAGAAAAATGGGTAGTAGTGGGGTAAATACAGTTACGCCTCCCATTTTTTTAGTTTTGAAGATACAAACAGGAAACTTGGGCACATTACAGGGAACACTTCACTTGATATGTGTGTAAAATTTCAGAAACATTGGTGCTTGCCTGGTGTGGCAATTAATTTTTGAAACAATGAGGGATTCATTGGACAGCACTTGCCCATAGGGATTCATTGGACAGTACTTTCCCATAGGGAATCATTGCATTGCACTTTCCCATAGGGAATCATTGCATTGCACTTTCCCATAGGGAATCATTGCATTGCACTTTCCCACTGAGAAATACAGTTATGCCTCCCACATTTTTATTTTTGAAGATACAAACAGGAAACTTGGGCACATTGTAGACTGGTTAGGGATAGTTATCTGTGAGAAATTTCAGAAAGATTGGTGCATGCGTTTTGTGGCAATTAATTTTTTAATAAATACCCAGGAATGCCTATAACTTTGTCATTTTTAAAGTTACACACATGAAACTTTGCCACATTGTAGGTGGTACCTTGGGACCTATGTGTGTGAAATTTCAAAAGCGTAGGTGCTTGCCTTGTATGGCAATTAATTTTAGAAAAATGGGTAGTAGTGGGGTAAATACAGTTACGCCTCCCATTTTTTTATTTTTTAAGATACAAACAGGAAACATGGGCACATTACAGGGAACACTTCACTTGATAGGTGTGTAAAATTTCCGAAAGCTGGGTCCAGGCATGTGGTGGCAATTAATTTTTGAAACAATGAGGAAAGAAACGCCTATAACTTTTTTATTTTAAAAGTTAGAAGTCTGAACATTGCTCACTTTGTAGATGGGTTAGGGGTAGATATGTGTCAGAAATTTCAGAATGATAGGTCCAGGCATTTGATGGCTATGGAATTTTTAGATTAAATGTTTCAAAAAATGTTCCACAGAGGCCAGGTCTTCCTTTCCTCTCCCTCCCGCTTCCCGCGAAGAAAAGGAAACACTGTCTCATATCGATCCCTTTGATCCTTGCTAGTATCCATTACATGGCTCGTGTCTGCTTCCCTACTTTCACTTTTTACTCAAGCAGACACGAGCCCTGTAATGGATACTAGCAAGGATCAAAGGGATCGAGACGAGACAGTGTTTCCTTTTCTTCGCGGGAAGCAGGAGGGGGAAGAGGGGAAGACCGGGCCTCTGTGGAACATTTTTTGAAACATTTAATCTAAAAATTCCATAGCCATCAAATGCCTGGACCTATCATTCTGAAATTTCTGACACATATCTACCCCTAACCCATCTACAAAGTGAGCAATGTTCAGACTTCTAACTTTTAAAATAAAAAAGTTATAGGCGTTTCTTTCCTCATTGTTTCAAAAATTAATTGCCACCACATGCCTGGACCCAGCTTTCGGAAATTTTACACACCTATCAAGTGAAGTGTTCCCTGTAATGTGCCCATGTTTCCTGTTTGTATCTTAAAAAATAAAAAAATGGGAGGCGTAACTGTATTTACCCCACTACTACCCATTTTTCTAAAATTAATTGCCATACAAGGCAAGCACCTACGCTTTTGAAATTTCACACACATAGGTCCCAAGGTACCACCTACAATGTGGCAAAGTTTCGTGTGTGTAACTTTAAAAATGACAAAGTTATAGGCATTCCTGGGTATTTATTAAAAAATTAATTGCCACAAAACGCATGCACCAATCTTTCTGAAATTTCTCACAGATAACTATCCCTAACCAGTCTACAATGTGCCCAAGTTTCCTGTTTGTATCTTCAAAAATAAAAATGTGGGAGGCATAACTGTATTTCTCAGTGGGAAAGTGCAATGCAATGATTCCCTATGGGAAAGTGCAATGCAATGATTCCCTATGGGAAAGTGCAATGCAATGATTCCCTATGGGAAAGTACTGTCCAATGAATCCCTATGGGCAAGTGCTGTCCAATGAATCCCTCATTGTTTCAAAAATTAATTGCCACACCAGGCAAGCACCAATGTTTCTGAAATTTTACACACATATCAAGTGAAGTGTTCCCTGTAATGTGCCCAAGTTTCCTGTTTGTATCTTCAAAACTAAAAAAATGGGAGGCGTAACTGTATTTACCCCACTACTACCCATTTTTCTAAAATTAATTGCCACACAAGGCAAGCACCTATGTTTCTGAAATTTCACACACATAGGTCCCAAGGTACCACCTACAATGTGGCAAAGTTTCATGTGTGTAACTTTAAAAATGACAAAGTTATAGGTGTTTCTTTCCTCATTGTTTCAAAACTTAATTGCCACACAAGGCAAGCTCCAATGTTTCTGAAATTTCACTCACATATCAAGGCAAGTGGTATCTGTAATGTGCCCAAGTTTCCTGTTTGTATCTTAAAAAATAAAAAAATGGGAGGCGTAACTGTATTTACCCCACTGCTACCCATTTTTCTAAAATTAATTGCCACACAAGGCAAGCACCTATGTTTCTGAAATTTCACACACATAGGTCCCAAGGTACCTCCTACAATGTGGCAAAGTTTCATGTTTGTAACTTTAAAAATGACAAAGTTATAAGCATTCCTGGGTATTTATTAAAAAATTAATTGCCACAAAACGCATGCACCAATCTTTCTGAAATTTCTCACAGATAACTATCCCTAACCAGTCTACAATGTCCCCAAGTTTCATCCTTCTATCTTTAAAAATGAAAAAGTTATAGGCGTTTTTGTAAAACAATACTTGGCTATGGGAAAAAGCATTCAAAATGGTGTCCGATCCGGATCGGACATCTGGTCCGATCCGATCCGACCAGCCTCCGATCCGATCCGATCCGATCCGACCCCCCAGGTCTGATTCCGATCCGCTATCCGATCCGATCCGGGGGGTCAGTGCACATCCCTACTAATTGCATACAAATGACACTGGCTGAAATTCCCTTTTCTCTACAACTGTTAAAGTTACATGAGGCCTGACCTGGGTTTTATCTGGTCAGCCTACAACAGTGACAACATTCAACTTCCAATGGGGAATATATTCCGAAAATTGGCCAAAAGGAACATGCCGTCCCTTCTGAGGGAAGCCTTTTTGACACAAAATGCCGGGCCAGAGTGGAATTGGTACAATCTAGTAGCAAAGCCTTAAAAAGGGGGGAGGAAATCAAAAATGAAAGGGGGCAGCAGGGGGAGGCGGGGACTCTGTCATGCAAGTAGCTGGTTCTGCTATTACAAGTTCTGAAGCATTATTTTTTAAAAAAGAAAAACAGTCGGGAGAATGACTTCATTATTTGATGTCTCACCCCTTTTATTTCTTTGAGCTGCCATTACTGACAGACATATTAGCATTTCCTTTTCTCATATTTGAGTGTGGAATTATCTTTAATGGCCATGTATATGCTGTCTGCAGAAAACGGAGAAGAAGAAAAGAAATAATAAACTGCTCCTGTCAACTTTTCTGCAGATACGTTCTGCTTACAGCGGAGGTATCAAAGGCAGAGAGGAAAAGAAGGATTTATTACAAATAAATTAATCCAAATGGACCCAGGAGCTGTTTAGAATATCACTTGGAGTGCAAATTAATGAAAGATACTGATAATTATTTTCCCATGGGCCTCTCAGCACCTTTATTTTCATCCCCCTTGTTTATTTTGGAAAGCTAATAGGAAATGACAGGTTGAAATTGGCATTAAAACTGCATGTTCCACAGTTTGATATTTACTTAGGGACACAAATTCTTGTCTCGGCTGAATGAATGGGGGGAAATGCCCATCCCCCTAGTTTTACAGCTAATAATTTGAAGGTTCAAATGCAAGCTTGGCAGTGCAATACTATGCATGTCTATTCAGAAGTGAGATCCATTGAGTTCAATGGGGCTTATTCCCTGGTAAGCATGCATAGGACTGGAGCCTCAATATCTTCATATGATTGTGAAAGGAATGTAGTTCTCTCAGATTTACAAAACGATTCAGAGGAAGATCAGTTTGAAACACTTCCACAATTTTTTGGACCATGTTTAAGATGGACATACATTGCACCAAGATTTTAATTGCAAAACGCATTAGTGTGCAATCTATGCATGTTTCAACAGAACAAAAGTCCTACAACTCCCAGCATTCCCCAGCTAGCATGAAGAATGCTGACTGGGAAATGTCTAAACATCCATAAAATTGCATCTTTAAGTACCAAGGGCACCAGTTGGACTGGCAGCAGCCTAGGTATTTTAAATTCACAAATAAACACATCTTATGGTACAAAATCTTTTACTGGGTTGAAACACACACACACACACACACACACACACACAGAGTTTTCTCAAGATAAAACAAATAGCAACTCACTAGCTTTTTTTTTTTTTACCAGCACTACAAAGCTGCAAGGAGTTCACTGTAACTGTTGAAGCATATATCATAAATGAAGTGTGTAACAGGGACTGCTGAAATTAACACATTTCCTTGTCTGCTTCATTATCCCTAGTGATTCACTCTTTGTCTCATGCCACGCATCTCCATCAGAAGGTCAGCAGCTCTGTTCTATGCTGACCTGACCAGTGTTTTCAAAAAGTGTTCAAGGGTTGTCCCATATGGAATACAATACAGTAGTCTAGCCACATGCAGTTCTGAAGACTGGACCCTAACATCAAACACCTGTGCCTTACTTCCATTTGCAGTTTATAGCTGTTTTCAGTTACAACTGCCTGCTGATGAACCGGCAGTCGGCACAGTCCGTTTTTAACCCAGCTCCCTTTCTCCCCCTGGTCAGATAGTTGATCTATGAGATCTGATGCTCTTGATCATGGTAAACCAAAGAATTATAACACAGGCAGACAAAGGGAGTATAGAAGCTCTTCTCCTTTTCTTATCTTTTCCAGCCTTGCCTAAAAGCACATATCTTCTCTGTTGTCTAATGAATTATTTAATTCTGTGAAGCACTTCGTGGTACAGATTGTGGGAAATATGCTGCAAAGAACAAATAGATGTATCTCTTATGAGGCAACAGATTGGAAGGCACCTTAAGGCAAGATTATTTCCATTAGGCTCCAGATCTGGACTTGCCAGATGTCACCAAATCCAAACACTGACTCCCAAAAAAGCTCCACTCCAAAGCTTTTCATGATAAGAAAAATGTCACAGGTCCAAACCATGTAGGGATACTCTGACATTTAGCAAGTGTCTTTGCATCGTCTCCACCCACCGAAGACTTCTCAGTGGGTGTGACCGTCTTCTGGAGCACCTGATATAGTGACTCAGAGTGCCCATTCACTATAATTGATACCAAATATCCAGTCACCATGAGCGATTTAGTCCATACGATTCAGCTGAATTATTCTATATATGTAACTGGGGCATTCAGAGCTGAATGCAGCTGTACCGTGACAATGAAAAATTAGCACCGAGGTCCTTGGGAAGAAAACAACCCCCAACTGAGTCCTTTACCTTACTTTTTAGAAATGGACTGGGAGGAAGAAGCTGGGAACCTATGGTTTAAGCTTTGGTGAAATAGTTGTGAAACTAACTCACAAACTAGGATTGCTAACTAACTGGGAAGGGGGAGGGGGAAAGCATATTGATCGGCAGAATTTAGCTTAATCTGCAGAAATCAGAAGAAGATTTCCATGGCATGGAGGTAAGCTTTATCATACGGTAATAATGTCGATCAATCTGCTCCTGAAGGTGCAGGAGCTGGGCCCAGTTTAAAAAGTTGGCAATTCTCAGCTGAGCATGTAAACCCAAAACCCAATTTTTCATTACCATTCCCAGCCACATATTATTGCATCCACCCCACCCATGTCTACTTGTGGAAACAGTGGCACAGAAAATCAAAATCTGGGGCCATGCTAGAGTTGCTTCACCATAAAGCCAATCTGTTATACAATCCTTCTCCAACCTGGTGTCCTCCAGTGTTTCTGATCATTGGTCATGCTAGATGGGGCTGATGGGAGCTGAATTGTCAAGCATCTGGAAGACACTGAGATGGGGAAGGCTGTCCATACTTACCACCTCAAAGTACAAAATAGTTGCATGACATAGTTGAATGGGAAACCACTTTCATAAGAACATAGGAACTGCCGTGATAGATCTGCTTTAGATAACTGAAGTGGGCTGCTTCTGAGTGATTTGTGCTTCGTACAAGGCAAAGCAAGGCTTCCCCAAAGCACTTGAAGTGAATTGGGCAACTCTTGAAGACTTGGGTCCACCTCAGCGATTCAGCAGATGCAGAGTAGCCAATAGACAGTCTCAGACTGCCTATTGAAACAGGTTAAATTTCCCCTGCAAGCACTCCATTAAAAAAAAATGAGGCAGTGGGGAACGGAGAAAAGGGGATGCAGTTTCATGACTAACACCACTACCTTCCAACCAGGAAATAACTTTGGCAGAGCTTTCCTTTTTACTTCAATGGCAGCCCTGTGTGGGGAAGGCAGGACATCGCTGACTACTATAGTCTTAGAGCCTATCTACACAGTACCTTGGAACATTTTAAATAGTATTTTAAAACGTTCCAAATAGGTGCATTCCAAAACATCTTAGGCCACATTAAGGAGTACTGACGTTAAAGGAGAAAAATTCTTCAGTCTTCAAAGCAGTGTGTGCAGTCTCACACCCTTCTGTCTGTCTCTTTCTGTTTCATTTTTACAATGAGTTTAGGGCAAGGCATTGTGGGCGCTGTAGTTCACTCACCCACTTCCTCCTTAGTTCCCCTTTCATTCCCTAGCTTTCAATGAGTATAGGGCTAAGCATTGTGGGTGTTGTAGTTTACTCGCCCACTTCCTCCTTAGCCTCTCTTTCTTCCCCACCAATCAACGGCTAAGTATTTGGGCACTGGTAAATGAAGCACTGCCCCCACAAATCACAAATGGTAAGGAAGGACACATTATTTTACTTAAAATGATTTATTAAAAGTAAAAACCGTTGTATATAGCTGAAGTGAGTTTTAAAAAACTTCGGGTATACAGTGTTCAAGGGAATGCATCATGTGGCCCAAAGAATTTTCGTAACCCTTATAAAACGTTACAAAGCTAGTGTGTAGATCGGCTCTTACCCTATCATGATGTTATAAAATGTTACTGAAGACCAATGTACATGTTATGAGATCCATTCCATATGGCTAGGTCTCACATCCCTTTGGGAAGCAAATACTGTACTTCTGTTTTCCACTAACCAAGGAATGTAGATGGTTTGGAGTGACTAGCTGGATTTTATGTTTTCAAAAATAGATGCTCAACCATTGTCTGTTGCTTTCTCCTTCTCAGTAGTCCTAGGGTCACTTAAAGATGAAACCATCACATCTCCTGGCAGATCTCAATTTGAATGTCTGCAAACCTACCTTCTCCGTATCATCTTAAGATCCTGACTATGCAGACATCCTGACAACAATATCCAGACTGCTTTTACACACATCTCCACCTCCCACTCCCCACCAACTTGCTTTTTGAAACATCTTGACTGGTGAAGAGATCTGGGGTACCTCTACACAGAGAGGTTCCGTCAACATGTCTTCACACTGCCGACAATTGCGTTACATGACAGCTGCCAATGCGAAGACATCTAGGGGCAAACTACCCAGAGAACTCTGGCTATGGGGCGATATATAAGTGTAATAAATAATAATAATAATAATAATAATAATAATAATAATAACTAAAAGAAGTCAGCTATTTTTTAGTTTGCGACAGTCCTCCCTCCATTTAAACTTTTAAAAGTTTTTTTAAAAAAAAAACGATGTGCCTCCGCTGTCCTCCCCCCCCATTTTGTAAAAAAAAGATTAAAAACACTTACATGGGAGTAGGGGAGCCGAGGCGCCCAGTCCTCCCTCCAGCAGCCGCCATGCCGCCGAATGATCAGTGGTGCGAGTGGCAACGAAGGAAAAGTCGCAGTCACGCTCCTTATGTCAGGACTGGCATAAGGGGCGTAAATGCACCATGCAACGCTGAGGTGCCAAGGTGCAGCACTCCCGGAGCCGTGAAGACAGGGCCCTGGAGATCTTGAAAGCTTGCACGTGTTTTGTGAACTTTCAGTTGGCCTAATAAAGGCATTGTACTATATGGATTTTGGAATACTGTTACTGTAATATATGCAATATATATTAGGGGTGTGCATCGGATCGGAACCGATCCACGATCCGAATCCGATCCGACCCAAAATCGGGAAAATCCGATCCGATCCGATCCGACCAACCTCCGATCCGATCCGATCCGATCCGACGAGGTCCGATCCGGATCGGACGCCATTTTGAATGCTTTTTCCCATAGCCAAATATTGTTTTACAAAAACGCCTATAACTTTTTCATTTTTAAAGATAAAAGGATGAAACTTGGGCACATTGTAGACTGGTTAGGGAAAGTTATCTGTGAGAAATTTCAGAAAGATTGGTGCATGCGTTTTGTGGCAATTAATTTTTTAATAAATACCCAGGAATGCTTATAACTTTGTCATTTTTAAAGTTACAATCATGAAACTTTGCCACATTGTAGGAGGTACCTTGGGAACTATGTGTGTGAAATTTCAGAAACATAGGTGCTTGCCTTGTGTGGCAATTAATTTTAGAAAAATGGGTAGTAGTGGGGTAAATACAGTTACGCCTCCCATTTTTTTATTTTTAAAGATACAAACAGGAAACCTGGGCACATTACAGGTACCACTTGGCTTGATATGTGTGTGAAATTTCAGAAACATTGGAGCTTGCCTTGTGTGGCAATTAAGTTTTGAAACAATAAGGAAAGAAACACCTATAACTTTGTCATTTTTAAAGTTACACACATGAAACTTTGCCACATTGTAGGTGGTACCTTGGGACCTATGTGTGTGAAATTTCAGAAACATAGGTGCTTGCCTTGTGTGGCAATTAATTTTAGAAAAATGGGTAGTAGTGGGGTAAATACAGTTATGCCTCCCATTTTTTTAGTTTTGAAGATACAAACAGGAAACTTGGGCACATTACAGGGAACACTTCACTTGATATGTGTGTAAAATTTCAGAAACATTGGTGCTTGCCTGGTGTGGCAATTAATTTTTGAAACAATGAGGGATTCATTGGACAGCACTTACCCATAGGGATTCATTGGAGAGTACTTGTCCATAGGGAATCATTGGAAAGCACTTTCCCATAGGGAATCATTGCATTGCACTTTCCCACTGAGAAATGCAGTTATGCCTCCCACATTTTTATTTTTGAAGATACAAACAGGAAACTTGGGCACATTGTAGACTGGTTAGGGATAGTTATCTGTGAGAAATTTCAGAAAGATTGGTGCATGCATTTTGTGGCAATTAATTTTTTAATAAATATGCAGGAATGCCTATAACTTTGTCATTTTTAAAGTTACACACATGAAACTTTGCCACATTGTAGGTGGTACCTTGGGACCTATGTGTGTGAAATTTCAAAAACGTAGGTGCTTGCCTTGTATGGCAATTAATTTTAGAAAAATGGGTAGTAGTGGGGTAAATACAGTTACGCCTCCCATTTTTTTATTTTTTAAGATACAAACAGGAAACATGGGCACATTACAGGGAACACTTCACTTGATAGGTGTGTAAAATTTCAGAAACATTGGAGCTTGCCTTGTGTGGCAATTAATTTTTGAAACAATGAGGAAAGAAACGCCTATAACCTTTTTATTTTAAAAGTTAGAAGTCTGAACATTGCTCACTTTGTAGATGGGTTAGGGGTAGATATGTGTCAGAAATTTCAGAATGATAGGTCCAGGCATTTGATGGCTTTTTTTTTTTAGGCTTGAGATCATAAAGAGGCAAATATTCTACCTACCGTATTGGAAGCAGTATGTATTATTACTTTTTTAAAAAATGTAATTAGTAGGATGACCATATGAAAAGGAATACAGGGCTTTAACAGTGGAATAGAAAAGGGAATTTCAGCAGGTGTCATTTGTATCCATGCGGCACCTGGTGAAATTCCCTCTTCATCACAAAAGTTAAAATTGCAGGAGCTCTGCTCTCTTTTGTATCTGGTCACTCTAGTATAGCTCCTGCAGCTTTAACTGTCATATGGTCACCCTTGTTTCCCAACATACTGCTTCCAATACTGTAGGTAGAATATTTGCCTCTTTATGATCTCAAGCCTAAAAAAAAAAAACATTTGTACACACCAGTCTCCTGGTACTGGTCATCCTACTATTAATTAATTGTAGCTGATAGGAAAGGGTTAAATCGTGGGAGCTGCAAGGAATTAAGAAAAAAGGAGAGGGGGTTTTGCCATTTTTTGAGCGCTCCTTAATTAGGGCTGCCCAAATGATAATGGACGGGTGGTGTGTGTGAGCGCGCGGGCGGCGGCGGCGGGCTTGGCAGCGTATCCTCCTGGCTGCCGAGGCCGGGTGTCTGGAGCGGAGCACGCGCTGTCAGTTGGTGAGCGGAGGGGCCATTGAACGCCCTCCCCATCATCCTCTTCATCATCAACCTACCCCCGCGGCCCAGCGGAGCACAAAAGCCCGCATTAGGCAAGCCCTTCAGGAGCCTCACAGCAGCCAGGCAGAACCTCTGCTGCCCAGGAACCGGCCCGCACGCGAGGGCACCGGCGGGGCGCACACACAACGCCGGCGAGGGGCAGGAGAAGGGGAGGAACAAAGGATCAAAGAGATCGAGAGAGAGTGATCCTTCCTTGCACGCATGGCTGCAAAACTGAGCTAGGTTCAGCCGTTCTGCTTGAGTAAAAAGTGAAAGCAGACAAGAGCCCTGTAATGGATACTAGCAACAGGATCAAAGGGATCGAGATGAGAGAGATCCTTCCTTGCACGCATGGCTGCAAAACTCAGCTAGGCTCAGCCGTTCTGCTTGAGTAAAAAGTGAAAGCAGATACGAGCCCTGTAATGGATACTAGCAACAGGATCAAAGGGATCGAGACGAGAGAGTGTTTCCTTTTCTTCGCGGGAAGCGGGAGGGGGAAGAGGGGAAGACTGGGCCTCTGTGGAAAATTTTTTGAAACATTTTATCTAAAAATTCCATAGCCATCAAATGCCTGGACCTATCATTCTGAAATTTCTGACACATATCTACCCCTAACCCATCTACAAAGTGAGCAATGTTCAGACTTCTAACTTTTAAAATAAAAAAGTTATAGGCGTTTCTTTCCTCATTGTTTCAAAAATTAATTGCCACCACATGCCTGGACCCAGCTTTCGGAAATTTTACACACCTATCAAGTGAAGTGTTCCCTGTAATGTGCCCATGTTTCCTGTTTGTATCTTAAAAAATAAAAAAATGGGAGGCGTAACTGTATTTACCCCACTACTACCCATTTTTCTAAAATTAATTGCCATACAAGGCAAGCACCTACGTTTTTGAAATTTCACACACATAGGTCCCAAGGTACCACCTACAATGTGGCAAAGTTTCATGTGTGTAACTTTAAAAATGACAAAGTTATAGGCATTCCTGCATATTTATTAAAAAATTTATTGCCACAAAATGCATGCACCAATCTTTCTGAAATTTCTCACAGATAACTATCCCTAACCAGTCTACAATGTGCCCAAGTTTCCTGTTTGTATCTTCAAAAATAAAAATGTGGGAGGCATAACTGCATTTCTCAGTGGGAAAGTGCAATGCAATGATTCCCTATGGGAAAGTGCTTTCCAATGATTCCCTATGGACAAGTACTCTCCAATGAATCCCTATGGGCAAGTGCTGTCCAATGAATCCCTCATTGTTTCAAAAATTAATTGCCACACCAGGCAAGCACCAATGTTTCTGAAATTTTACACACATATCAAGTGAAGTGTTCCCTGTAATGTGCCCAAGTTTCCTGTTTGTATCTTCAAAACTAAAAAAATGGGAGGCATAACTGTATTTACCCCACTACTACCCATTTTTCTAAAATTAATTGCCACACAAGGCAAGCACCTATGTTTCTGAAATTTCACACACATAGGTCCCAAGGTACCACCTACAATGTGGCAAAGTTTCATGTGTGTAACTTTAAAAATGACAAAGTTATAGGTGTTTCTTTACTCATTGTTTCAAAACTTAATTGCCACACAAGGCAAGCTTCAATGTTTCTGAAATTTCACTCACATATCAAGGCAAGTGGTACCTGTAATGTGCCCAGGTTTCCTGTTTGTATCTTTAAAAATAAAAAAATGGGAGGCGTAACTGTATTTACCCCACTACTACCCATTTTTCTAAAATTAATTGCCACACAAGGCAAGCACCTATGTTTCTGAAATTTCACACACATAGGTCCCAAGGTACCTCCTACAATGTGGCAAAGTTTTATGTTTGTAACTTTAAAAATGACAAAGTTATAAGCATTCCTGGGTATTTATTAAAAAATTAATTGCCACAAAACGCATGCACCAATCTTTCTGAAATTTCTCACAGATAACTTTCCCTAACCAGTCTACAATGTGCCCAAGTTTCATCCTTCTATCTTTAAAAATGAAAAAGTTATAGGCGTTTTTGTAAAACAATACTTGGCTATGAGAAAAAGCATTCAAAATGGCGTCCGATCCGGATCGGACATCTGGTCCGATCCGATACGACCAGCCTCCGATCCGATCCGATCCGATCTGACCCCCCAGGTCCGATTCCGATCCGCTATCCGATCCGATCCGGGGGGTCAGTGCACATCCCTAATATATATTATGGATATTATATTAAGAACTATTACTAATGAAATATTAATGGCGTTCCCTACCATGGTGTTATAAAAGTTACTGAGGAGGAATGTATATGTTATGGGATCTATTCCATGTGACTGGATCCCATATTCCTTTGGGAAGCAATCACACCAGGTGGGCAACTAGTTCCTGGGCAATTTGAGCAGTTCCAAGCAAATCTGAATTGATCAAATAGCTTTAAGCAAGTCAGAAAAAGCACTATATTCATATACTAAGGATCATAATTCCCAGCTTTTAAAAATAAATAAAAATAGTGAGTGAGTGATTGAGTGTTAATGACTTTGTGATTGTTTGTTAAATGACTTATTTTATTTATACGATGCCTATAACAAACAAACAAAACACTCTCAGGATAACTCACACAACAGAACAAAAGCAGCTACAATAATAATTTTAAAAATCTATTAAAAATTATTTACCTAAAATGCTTGGAAGAGGAGTCTTCGCCTTGCTCTGAAAAAATAGCAATGTGGCTGCCAGGCAAGCCTCCTTGGAGAGGGCATTCCATAAATAGGGTACCAAACCAAGAAGGCCCTCTCTCTTGTAGCCAGCCATCTAACTTCATTCAGATGGGTATCCAGAGGAAGACTTAGAAAGATGACCTCAAGGTCCAGGCATATGGGAGGAGATGTTCCTTTAGATACTTCTTTAGATACACATAGGTATTATGAGCTATAAAAACCTATAATGACCACAATGAACACTCTTAAAATAAATAAAAGCTAGCAGGGATGGAACAACTGGCTGGGCCAGGGAAGTGATTAATGCCTCTTTGCAAGAGGGAGTGGTCCCAGGCCTCCTGAAAGAGGCGGCAGTGAGACCACTCCTAAAGAAATCTTCCTTGGACCCTGAAAATCTTAATAACTACAAGCCAATAGCAAATGTTCCATTACTGGGCAAGGTCCTTGAGCGGGTGGTTGCTGGACAGCTCCAGACACTCTTGGATGAGACTAATTATCTGGATCCATTTCAGTTGGGTTTCAGACTTGGTTTTGGCACAGAAACAGCCTTGGTCGCCCTGTATGATGACCTATGTTGGGAGAAGGACAGGGGGAGTGTGACTCTGTTGATTCTCCTTGATCTCTCAGCAGCTTTCGATACCATCGACCATGGTGTCCTTCTGGGACGACTGGCTGAGTTGGGAGTGGGAGGCACTGTATTGCATTGCAGTGGTTCCGCTCCTACTTGTCAGGTTGACTCCAGAAGGTGGTGCTTGGGGGACATTGCTCGGCCCTGTGGATTCTCCAGTATGGGGTTCCGCAGGGGGTCAGTTTTGCCCCCCATGCTGTTCAACATCTACATGAAACCATTGAGTGCAGTCATCCGGAGTTTTGGAGTGCGTTGTCATCAGTATGCTGATGACACGCAGCTCTATTTCTCCTTTTCATCTTCATCAGGTGAGGCTGTGGATGTGCTGAACCAGTGCCTGGCTGCGACAATGGACTGGATGAGGGCTAATAAACTGAAACTCAATCCAGACAAGACTGAGACGCTGTTAGTGGGTGGTTCTGCTGACCGGATGGAGGGTGTTCAACTTGTTCTGGATGGAGTTGCACTCCCCTTGAAGGAGCGGGTTCATAGCTTGGGGTTTCTCCTAGAACCATCTCTGTCACTTGAGGCGCAGGTGGCCTCAGTAGCACGGAGTGCCTTCTACCAACTTCGGTTGGTGGCCCAGCTACGTCCCTATCTGGACAGGGATAACCTGGCTTCAGTTGTCCATGCTCTAGTAACCTCCAAGTTAGATTACTGCAATGCACTCTACGTGGGGCTGCCTTTGAAGGTGGTTCGGAAGCTGCAGCTCGTGCAAAATGCAGCGGCCAGATTGATAACTGGAACCAGTAGGTTCGAACATATAAGACCTACTCTGGCCCGCTTGCATTGGCTGCCTGTATGTTTCCGAGCCCGGTTCAAGGTGCTGGTTTTAACCTATAAAGCCTTACACGGCTTGGGACCACAATACCTGATGGAACGCCTTTCCTGACATGAACCTACCCGAACACTACGTTCAACATCTAAGGCCCTCCTCTGAATGCCTACTCCGAGGGAAGCTCGGAGGTCAGCAACAAGGGAGAGGGCCTTCTCTGTGGTGCCCCCCCCCCAACTGTGGAACAATCTCCCTGACAAGGCCTGCCTGGTGCCAACATTGTTATCTTTTTGGCGCCAGGTCAAGACTTTCCTCTTCTCTCAGGCACTTGGCAATATCTGAGGAGCCTGGGTTTTTTGTTGTTGTTGTTTGTTTTTTGTAGCTTTTTTGGGCTGTTGTAGCGGTTTTAAATGTATGTGTGTATTGTGTGTATGTTGTATGTTTTTGCTGTTTTAATTTTTGTATATTGTTTTTAATTGTTTTAATCCTATGGGGCGGTAGACAAATGTAATTAATTAATTAATTAAAATATACTGCTTTTATTGGATGTTGATCTTGAATGAAACCAGGAGCAGGCTTATGAGTCTCTCGCAAGAAACCTCTCCTCACACAAAACTCACCATTCTAAAAGCTGTAATGGTGCTTTTGGTTCCAGTCATAAGCCATGGTGTGTGGTTGGTTGGTTTGTGGATACCATCAGATAGATAAAATGAAAACACAGTAACAACAACAATAACAACAACAACGAGAAGGAGAAGGAGGAGGAGTGGGAGGAGGAGGAGGAGGAGGAGGAGGAGGAGGAGGAGGAGGAGGGGAAGGTATAGAAAAAGAGTCTCAAAGTTATGTTTCCTGCAGGCCCTGGGGAGATCCACTTCCACTGTCAGGCCAATGCAAAATGTTAGAGAATCTCCTAACACTCTCTTTCAGGCAAGTTGTGGCTTTCACAGCCTCTTCCTAAGGTATCTTCTCAAACCCAAAGCTTGAGGCACCCTCACTAAAAAGGAATATGCAACACTATCATCCTTTAATCCAGAGGCTATGTTTTATTTCCAGTCTATTCAGCTGAGATTCACACAACCGACAGGGTAGTGACAGCGTTCTCTTTGATTTTAATTCTTCATGTTGTTCTCATAGCCATTTGAATTTTAATGAGCATACAAGGAAATGCAGCATTGCCACTTAGAACCAACATCATTTTTGGTGCTTTCCATGACAGAACGTTTTGGTCTCATAGTAGGCCACTCTGTCGCAGTGGAACCCAATCCTATATTGTCACGGCTCCACGATCTCTGGACTCCGCAACTTGCTCTTTAAGGATCTCTTGCCTCCTTAAGAGCCTATTTTCTTCTAGTGATTTCGCTCTTTTTCTCTTCTTATTCCCTCCTCTCTATGGTAACGTGGAGAGTTGGCTTTAAGCGTGGTAAAAATTGACTCTCCCACAGATGAGGTTTAAAACAAAACTCTTTACTATTGCAGATAGAAAGGCAACTGTCTTTTGGGTTATATACAAACATATAGAGCTGTTCCTTGGTGAACACAAATATACACAAAACAGGTCTCCCAGAAAAGCAGTCTCCTCCAGCCGGTCTACACTTGCTTCCTGGTAGCTTTTGCCTAGAGCTCAGCAATATTCCTTCTCCAGACTCTGTGGCTGCCTCTACAAGAGGCATTTAAAGCTCTTTCAAGGTGCATTAAAAATTTTACCTCTACAAGAACGGAGCGCAAATCGGGCATAGAGGCGCGTTTTCTCTCCGATTATGCACATTATCGAATGCGCGTTAAATAGTGAGTTTTATTTTGCTCCGGCCGTTAAAGCGCATTTTGACTATGTGAACAAGCAATTCTCCGCATTAACTACTTGTAAAGTGCATTTGAAACAACCGGTAAGGTCACCTGTTGAGTGCTCAATTACTCCAATTACGATAAAGCGCTTCCGAGAAGATGCGCATAATCGGAGGAACAGGCGTCAAACAGAATCCATCTAGAGGGGGTCTGTATTTGTTCCTCCCAGAGCCTCTGTAACAGACCTCCTCTGTCTTTGGCCCCCTTGGTCAACTCCTCCCTTCTCTGTTTTTTTCTGCTCTTTTATAGGTTAGATTTCCCACTCTTTTTCCCCTTCAGAGATTTCCCGCTCTTTTCTCTTTTTAAACTTCCCGCTCTTTCTAACTTACAAACTTCCCGCTCTTTTTCTTTTACACACAGAAACTCATGCTCTCCCTCTCTTCTGGATGAGTGGCTTCAGAGGGAAGCTCACCTCACTTCAAGAACTACCAGAACTTGACCAAAGTGGCCTGATTCTGCTTGGGCCAAATCCCATGCACATCCCTACCATTTATAGGTCATTACCACAATCCAAGTTGGTCTATCCACAGCCTGGATCAGGAATTATTTGTTCAAATATACACTTCATATGCAGTTCTCATGGACGATGACTCACCACATTTAGAATTGTGCTTGTTGTCCTACTACTGGATTTCAGCAGTTAATTTTGACACTGGTGATCATCTGACTGGCGAAGGAATTACACAACTAAATCTCAGTACCCCTGAAAGCAGATAGATGGTGCTGTCACAGTTCATTGCAGTGATTAGTAGTGCAAAAATGCAGGCATCCAGTAGCCTAAAAATTGGACCTTGCAAATGGCATCTGGATTGCTGTAAAGGTCAGTATAGCATGACTCCCTTCCTTTTAGGCTTCTCGAACATCTCACTGACTCCTGTTTTGCAAAATATGTTTCCATTCCTAGTACAGATCATCTGATCAGCAGATAAATTGGCATGCACTCATCTAGGTGCTTGTTTCTTAGGATCAGGTTGCATGTTTCTATTTGAACACTTTTATTTGAACAGATCTTCCTTGTTCATAAGAATTCCCTTTGCAGAGCAGACAGAATTCCATTCAGCATTCTGAAAAAAATATGTTAAAGAAGTTAAATTGTGATCTGGGATTGATAATCCATATAACATTGCTCCGTGTGTGTGTGTGTGTTTTAAACAGTCCCTAGCCATGCTCCCTTAACCTGCAGGTGGATGATACTATTTTTCAGAGAGCTGCCTGAATGATAGAACCATTATGGCTTATAGCCTCTTGTTGTGTGCACACACTGATTCATTATTCTCTAGTCAAACAAGTATTGTGGGGATTTGTGGTGATACAAAATCTACAAAGCCTATTTGAACAGAAATAACAATGTGTGTACATTGTGGACACTTGCCTTCCACAATTATTATTATTATTAATAATAATTTTATTTATATAGTACTTTATTGCAAAGCACTGTACATAAAATGAAGTAGGTCAGGAGTTTACAAAAATACAATAAATACAATAATCTTAATAGGAAACCTTAACTGGATTAAAAGAGTATAATAATAAAAGCTTAAGATCAAAACCCATACTATATAGTGGCTATCACAAGGGCCATCAACATGCTCTACCTCAGGAACAACCAGCCAACCCCCTCATTCAAAAAGAAAGGTTTTCAAACCTTTCTTGAACACCTGTAAACTCTCGGTTAACCGCAGTGGCAGAGGGGGTGAATTCCGCAGCTGTGGTACAAGGTTCTGGAATGCCTGATATTGGGGCACTGTGATCTGTGAGGTCTTTTATGCATAAATCCCAGAGTAAATCTAGATAATTGTGTTTCAGGTTTCTAGAATGGCAGGAAAACCTGGAGACTGGAAAAGTTCATAAGCCCAAAGAACTTTTCAGAATAGTTTCTAGCACTGCTAGTTTAAATCAATTACTGAGTCTCTGAGACCAATTCCAGATTAGCCTGCTAGACCAGTTATAGCAAGCTTTGTCGCTGACTCTTACGCATAAAATAAATTGTGCTGCTTGCTAAATGGCTTTGCCATTGTTTGTAACTATGAATGCCTTATTGTGTTTTGTATTCCAGCTGTTCTCTGTGTGGTTTTGCTTGGTGGTAGACCAAACATTTGCTAAATGTTCATAGTACCTCATATATTTTATGTATCTTTAACAATATGACACTGCTTTCTTAGAACAACAGAGATCATTACGGAAGTATGTACGGTCAATGTTCTCATGCTTTCATAGGTGGAAGCTATTTGTGTTTTCAGCAAGATGTTCATATGAATCACTGGAAGTGCCACAGAAGTTTCACATAAAGCAAGGTTCAGGGCAAAGGGCTCCAGACCTTATGTAAAATGTGCGGGGAATTTTTAGGAAAGCCAAAAGAATTTTGAATTTCTCAAAAGATCCCCAAACATTCCATGACTTGTTACCAGATTGCCTTTAAAGTGAAAATCAAGCAAATTTGGGGGTTCAGCCTCAGGTGATCAGCACAGTTGGGATTGGATCTAGATCTTTCATTACACCAGGAGTAAGACACTGTTTGCAAAACAGGACTTCTGTATCCTTTCTTCTCCCCTGTATCCTTTCTTCTCCCCTCCCCACCCTCCAAACCTGCTCCAGAGTGTTGCAGGACCCTCAAGAGAAGAACTGGAGGGCACCTAGGGGGCTACAGGGGAGGAGAGGGGTTGTGGAAGTCCCATTCTGCAAGCAGGGTTCTTCCACTGGCAGACTGAAGAATCTGGATCCAACCCAAGAAAAACAGATATGTAATTTTAAAGGAGCTTTGATAAGACTAGCAAAATGTCTCAGGGAAGTTCTGTACATGCATTTATTATTTTACTGAGGAATACAGATTATTGTAGCTATTTAGTTTTTCTCCTAATTCATACTCAGAGATCTGTGCAAACATTGCGACTCAACACAACACTTCTGGGATAATTGGATTACTAATAGAAACTACTATTAATTTAGACAAAATATATATTTCTTGAAAAGGCCTCTAAATACCAAGCTCTATTTGGAACAGCAGCATGACAGTGGAAGTTATGCGTCATGTTTCTAGGGGTGGGACTGCCAAATATAGGAAAAATAAGCAAGAGCATTATTGTTTTGTTTACTCATTGATAGAATCTCACTGACTTCGTTGGGAATTCCAAATGTGAAATTAAGGAAATGTGACCCAGCCAGGTGAGGCCTTCTTGGTACTGTTGCATTTTGTTCATAGGGCATTAAAAGAGGGGCGCGCGCACACACACACACAGAGCAAATTTGCTGGAATGTGAACAATTATGTAGCTGTGACCAAATGTAAAAGGAGTCAGTAAGTGAAACTGTATGCATGTATGTACATTTTATTTCATGAACCTATATCCCCCGTCTCTAAAAATATCTAAGGCACATGCAAGTCTGAAGAATGGAGGAAGCAGCTTTGATCTGATATTGTAAATGTGACTTTGCTCTTCTCTTGACCCAATTGCTTGTATGCCTAAAAATAAATATGGGTCAAAAGCTAGGATTTTATTATTTGTTAACGAGAGCAGAAGTGCCATTTAGAAAGGTTAGAGGTTGGAACACACATGTGCTTGTTCCTCAGCAGCACCTGTATCTCTGTTCAGGTCACTGGTTCTAAAAACTGAATGATTGGGAGGAACAATGAAATGGGCCTCTAGGTACTAGATAGACATGGTAAAAGAACACATCTTTTTCTTTTAAAATGTTTGCTTGGGGTGTATGCGTTGATCTGTGGTAGTTATAATAATACAGTTATTATGAGGTAGATTTATTTTAAATCATAACACGTGCTCCTAACATACATTACTCTAAAATACCATTAAAATATTTCTGACACCTTCCCATCCCACCCTGAACCTCAAAATCTTGCTATTGAAATCTAAAAGGATGCCCCTTAATAGTAGAATGTGTTTCTGTTCCTTCCTCACTCTCAATTATCTCTGAGACTCAGGCCATTTCTACACAGGCCTTTTTTTCTGGGATGGCCCCTGGCTGGTCCCTGTGTGTCCACATGATGCCCAGGGACTCCCAGGACCACGGGAGATGTGGCCGCCCATCCCAGGTGCTGCCGTGCTTATGCGTGAGTAAGCACAGCAGCACAAATGGGCATGGAGCCGCACCACACTGCTCCGTGCCCATCAGGGGAGGGGGGGGCATTTTCTTGCACATTTTTTTAAACTTATGGTTCGCTGGAGCACAGGAGCGCTCTTCTCAGATATTAAAAAACAAAATGGCAGCTGCTACAGCGTGGCAGCCTGGGAGCAGCCCGGGTCGTTGCATTTCTGATGTAAATTGACGACGATGATCCCAGAAGTGGCTACTTCCGGGATCGCCGCCCTTCCAGCCCTCTACACCCCATGGTGTAGAAAAGGGACTCAAATTACATGTTTCCTGCCATACTCTGGCCATATCTACACCAGCGTTTATCCCGGAGTCATCCCTAGGTCGTCCCTGTGCATCCATATAATGCACAGGGGATCCCGGGTTCAACCGGGGATGACCCCAAAATAACGGAAACCAGGGGTATCTCATTTTTCCACACTCATGGGATGATCTCGAAGACCGTGGTTGATGTGCCGCATGTTCCCAGGTCCTAAAATGGGCACAGAGTCACATGAGGTGACTCTGTGCCCATGGGGGGGCAGCAATTTCGCCATCCCTGGGATGGCGGGGGGGGGGGTTAGTCACGGGTGGTTTTTTTGTTTGTTTTTTTACCTTTTTCATGTGGGGCTTCATGGCTCCTCTTCTTCCCCAAAAATGGCAGCTGCGACGTCCCTCTTGCCTTCCAGGACATTGTGCAGCCATCTAGATGCTGGAGGAGGATCATGGAAGCAGGTAAGTCTATGATCCTCCCCCTCCCTCCCTCCCTCCCTCCCTCCCTCTACACCCTTACATGTAGATGCGTCCCACAAACAGGGCCGGCCCTACCATTAGGCTGAGTGAAAGCAACTTCCTTAGGTGGCAGATGCAGAGAGTGGAGGGAAGGTTTTGGAGGACAAAGCTGTGTGTGCCATGTGGGCTGCCTTGTGCAGGCTAGTGTTCTGTCACCAATGTTGGAATAAAATTCAGCTGCCAGTGTGGTCAGCTACTGTATGTGGAATAGCGCAGGCACCATCTTATACTTTGCTTCAGAGAGCATAATATCCCATACTGTATATATATCCCTTCATGACCAAAAGAGAAGCTGCGGGTGGGGGGGGGGGCTCAAAACTAAGAAGGGGAAGGTCTCCAAGCACACCCTAACTCCTCTTCTCACATGCTGAAAAAGGTGTGTGAATACAGTGGCGCAGAGGTGCAATATGTAAAAGCCAGTGCAAAAAGCCTCCTCCCTGACAATTCAACCCCCCATTCATAGAGCGTCATCAGAGGAGCATTTTGTCGCATGCTCGATACTGCCCAGTCACATTTTTTCGCGGGTCCTTTTGCCTCCCACACATCTCTAGCTCCTTCTGTCTTCTTTCTGCAACAAATAAGACCCCAGTAAATCCGATTTTTTTTAAAAAAGCGAAACTTGCCACCATTTCCTGCTGTGTGCAGGAAAAACATTGTGAGAAAAATGCCCACTGAATGGGCCACGTGGTCATTGTTTACTTCCTCTTTCTTCCCCATGTGAAGAAAGAGGAAGTATCGTTAAAATTGCTCCACTGGCTGCCAATTAGTTTCTGGGCGAAGTACAAAGTGTTGGTCATTACCTTTAAAGCCCTACATGGTTTGGTTCCAGGTTACCTGTGGGATCGCCTTCTCCCATACAATCCACCCCGCACGCTCAGGTCCTCTGGGAAGAACTTACTACAGTCGGCCAAGACTAGGCTGACAACCGTTACCCAGAGGACCTTCTCTTCTGCCGCTCCCAGACTGTGGAATGGCCTGCCGGAGGAGACTCATCAACTTAACAGTCTTTTAGAATTTAAGAAAGCTATAAAGACTAGTGTCTTCTGGCAGGCATAGCCATTGGAATTTTAGAATGTTTTTAGGATGTTTTATTGCTATTTTAATAATGTGCATCATGTTTTTAATCAGTTTTATGTATTTTATCATATTTTATATTTAGTGCTGTTCCCCGCCTCGTATCAAACAGAGAGGAGGGTAAGAAATATTATATTATTATTATTATTATTATTATTATTATTATTATTATTATTATCATGGGACAGAAGCGGGGGGAAAGCGACGGTAAGGAAACGTGATTTCCCCCACATCTGTTGATGCTCATAGGCAGCAAAGCAAATGGCGTGGGGGGAATATTTTTTTTGTGATTTAGCACCACTTGGTGGAAAGATGGGATAGAAATTGCACAAATACATAATTAGGGGGTAATTTTGCAAGTGTATTTCCAGGCAGAAAGCAATGGCCTTGCCTTCTCATTTGTTTTTTAACTATTGTTTTTTTATTGTTGCCTGCAGCGGTAGCAGCAACAAAGGCAATGGAGAAGCACATTTCCATGGTCACCCTTTTCAGTAGCCTACTGAGCAGAATATTCAGGGACACTTGTTGGGAGATGGCAGCAACTGCCAACAAACGGTGGCTGCCAGAGGATTCAAAACATATTTTCAAGCAAAAGAAGTATTTCTCCCTTTCTGCCTCCAATGATCCCGCTCCCCAACAAACCCTTTCAAAATGTCAGTCCCACAACCCAAAAATACTGCTTCATTTTAGGAACCCTTTTTCATCCCTTCCTCCCAAAATAAATGTTCATGGCTGCAAACTCAACACTAATTTTAAAGGCTGTTTCTTTTCTTTTCTTTTCTTTTTGCTAGTTACATATGGGGAAAATGTTAATCACAAGAAATGATCTTAAAATACACTCCCCCCAACCCACAAGAAAATAACCTTGAATGTATGCAAAGGATTGTCCTCTGTTCCAAGACAGCAAGGCATAGAATATAATTTGCTGCCTTATACTACATTCTGAGCTCTGTAGAATGGAAGCCTCTTGTTACAAGGATTCCATCTTCACAGTGCTCCTTATTTTCTAGATTTGTGGTACAACATTCAGCCTCTGGAAGATATGGCATTGGCTCTTACCTCTAAGGCCGTTTCTACACCAGGTTTTTGGACTGGTATCATCCCTTGCTGGTCTCTGTGCATTCACATGACACACAGGGACTCCCGGGGGCATGGAGGGGACGGGGGGGGGGGGGCTGATCGCAAGCGTTTTTTTTTAAAAAAACTTATTGGAGCGCAGGAGCGCTCGTGCACTCTCCACGGGGCCCCGGAAAAACAAAATGGTGGGCGCAATGAGCGCATCGCGCCCAGGAGGAAACAGAACTTCCACTTCCTCCATGAAGAAAGAGGATGATCCCAAGAGCAGGTAAGTCTGGGATCGCCCTCTTGCCCTCCCTCTACACCCATTGGTGTAGAAAGGACCTAAGAGCAGGACTACATATTATTTCAGCAAACACTAGTTCCCAAAATGTATGTTGCTGAGGTAATGAGGTATGTTTGAGAGTCAATGTAGCGTAGTGTTTATAGTCACCCTTTCTACACCATAGGGGTGTAGAGGGAGGGAGGGAGGGTGATCCCGGAAGTACCTAATAAACACTATTGGCTCACAGGGAGCAGCCGGGGGCCAACCCAGGCAAGAAGCCTGGTGTGGAAAGGGCCAGTGAGCGGGATTTTAATCCTCACTTGGTCATGAAGCTCACAGGTTGACTTTGGGCCAGTCACTGACTTTCAGCTTAACCTATCTCACATGTTTGTTGTGAAGATAAAAGGGAGAGGAGGAGAAGGACCAACCATGTGAGCTGCCTTGGGTTCCTTGCAAAAGGAATCCTGATTTTTACTTAAGAAAGTATTGAAACCTTTTGCCCCTCATCACAACTCTTCGTAGAAATCTGTGTTCCTATTTCTCGCTTCCAGCCTAGCCTTCCTGTTTGTCTTGTACTGTGGCTGTTCTAAAGCACAGGGCAATAAACCCATCATGAGATTATGTGCATTGCAGTTGTAGCTTCAAGGAAATCAATGGTCCAGACTTCCAGATCTCTGACATGTCAGTCATGGGACTATTCATAAAGAATATCACACACAAAGTTGTGTAACAAAGTTCTAACTAAAGAAAGATTGGGCACTAGCTAAAATGGGGTAAAGTGTGACAAAGGATGGAGAAAAGTTTAAAAGGCCTTTACAAAACTGGCATACTTTATAGGTGGTCTCCACACAGCAGCCATTTATTTATCCTCTATCGTTCCTTCTCCTCTTCCTTCCCCACCGACATGGACATTTGGATTTCAAAATACATTCTCTAATTGGCCCCATTAACCATAATCAGTGGAACATTTAATTGCCTCTTCTACAGCTCATCATCTCGTTGGAATTGCTCTCTACTTAATCTTCATCAAATCCCTGCAGAAAGTGTCCAGAAACGGCACTTCGCATTGCTGTTTATGACAGAGGAATATTTTCCATGGCAGCTTGTGTTACAACACGATGCATGCCGAGAATGTTGAGTATTCAGCCACAGCCATTGCAGATAAGCTCCCCAGTGATTTGACTGGCAAGGCCATTCCGTTGCAAAATATATTGGCGGTGGAATCTGAGGAAATGAATTTGCAGTTTGTTCCAATGATTCTGAAAATTCTCCCATAGGGCTGGTCAGCTTTCCTTCCCCACACAAGCTGTATTTAAGCCTGAAGTGAACTCTCTTGCATTGTATTCTTAGGTTATCCCTTGACCTCTCTCACACACTGTGAAAAGAGGGGTGGGGGAAGGAAGGTGTTGTTGCGGGGATGAATAATGTATCTAAGAAGAATCCCTTGGTAAAATTAAAGATGAAAGAAGCAGCATTAAATTACAATGATACATACAAGCATGCAGGTTCCAAACGAAAGTTTGTTGCTGCACTCCAACTAAGTGCTTAAGCTTCACTTCCTGCCAAAATATTGAGGCAAAAAGTCTCACAATACCAGGCAAGCTTACAGGACCAGTGCTGCTAATATTCAAGACTCTGTGGCTGTCGATGGCTTTAGTGTTTGATACAGAGAGCTTCTCTAAACGAACTATTTATAGCATGCTCGTGACTGGCCACAACTGGGGTTGATTTCATGATGTCGTAAACAGCCAGAACTCTCCTGCCCTTTCCTCCAGCAATCCTGTGTTTTGATAACACAGAAACAATGCAGTAACTGTTTATGACAGGTTTTTATTTTGTCACTAGATGGCACTATTTCATTGCAGCCTAGGCTTTTCAATAACGTTCCTTTTCCATTAAAAATCATGACAAGGAGTCAATTTTGAATGCTTAAAGATCCAAGACCTGTTTTTTTTCTAGTGTAAAGAACCTCAGTATGGTTAAAAGAGAGCCAGTCACATATGCACTGTGGTTCTAGAAAGCACCTATGCAGAAGGTAAAGGTTCACTGTTCTTTTATTTTACTTCCAAGTAAATTTGCATCTGATTGGAATGAAAGGCCCATTGGAACAAGATCAGGGGCTTATTTGATATGAACTGCTTCATTCAATGATTGTGCTGGTTACAGAGCAGTCATGAAAGTCCTCCACCCAGGCGCAACCTGTGACTTGATACATCACCAAGCTGCAATTTGCCCCCCACAATGGAGCACCATTATTAGGGTGACCAGATAAAATCCAGGTCAGGGCTCATGTAACTTTAACAGTTGTAGAGCAAAGGGATTTTCAGCCAGTGTCATTTGGATGCAATTAGTTCCTGGTGAAATTCCCTCTTCATCACAACAGTTAAAGGTGCAGGGGCCCTGACCTGGATTTTATCTGGTCAGCCTACCATTATTCCACGGATACAAAGAAACCCTGAGATGGCCAAAAGGTCAATCTTTCTATTCAATGGATTCCATGGGGCTCAACCGATTTCCACAGCAGCCCAGCCAAGAAGCATGCTTTTATTTTTGCCATGCCATATAGTAACTCTCTCAACCATTAATTTGGTTCTTAGTGCTTCTGAAATATAAACCAGACTTCAGATTAAGCCTAACTATGCACAGCTCATACAGTCTCGCCTTTCCTACCACATTGGTTCCATTTCCTTTCCTTTTGTAAGCTGTTCTCCACGGACCTGTATTATCATCACATCATTTCATCCTAATGCTGTAATGCTGTCGCTTAAGATCTGCATTGACATCAGTGCAGTGTTTTCTTGTTATAGTAAATTGGCTCAGTGAGCCTCCAAGATGTGCTGTTGCAAGCCAAGGACAAGCTTCCCATGTAGATTTCCTTTGTGCGATGAGTCAGTGCTTCCAGGTCTGAGATCTAACAACCATTTTTAGGCAGGCGATGAATCAACATTACAACAACTCAAAGAGGCTTCGCCCAGGACTATGGCCATGTCTACAGTGGCTGAAACGGATGTGTTGAAGATCCACCAGGAGCCCATCCCAAACCACATAGTATTTCCTTCCTGTTCTGCACGCTTTCCTTGCAAAACTTTTCTCCTTTTGCATTGCCCAAAATTGTATTATGGGATATTTGTGGCAACCACAGGATCTCCCCTGCCCACCCTCATGCAACAGTGTTCCTACTAAAAGAAGAACTTCTAGTGCTCCCTCTTTGGCTTCAGTGTTCAAAAACAGAACTCGCCAGTGCAACTCGCCAGACATAGCCTTCAATGACAGTGAAGGTAAGTAGTGATCAACGTGAAACCCACAGGGCAGGGTTTCACGTTGATCACTACTTACATTCACAGTCATTGAAGGGTATGTCTTTCTCTATGAGCAGCCTCTAAAGCCTTCACTCCTACTTCATGCTTTAGTGCAAATCCAGAAGTGCTGTTAGTAGTAGTGCAAGGAGGGAAATACAGGCCCTGATCCAAAGGAAGTTAGTTGCCCTTCGGTCCCATTCAGGTGAACAGGACACATTAGTCAGAATGGGGCTAAGAACACAATCCTATGTATGGCCCTTTCTACACCATAGGGGTGTAGAGGGAGGGCGATCCCAGAAGTACCTAATACACACCATCGGCACATAGGGACCAGCCGGGGGCCATCCCAGGCAAACAGCCTGGTGTAGAAATGGCCTCCGTCAACACAGAATGTATAGGACTGCAGACTGAAGCATGGCTAAAAGTCTTTGGATCAGAGCCATAATGTGGCATGGAGTGTTTCTAAAGTTACAACACTCGTTTGCCCTATTTGGGTTACACTGACCTTGAAAGAATACATGGCAGATTCAGTGGAAGTGTGATGGATCTTGGATGACCACCAGAATTTTCAGAGCAGGATTAAGAATGGAAGAAACCATAATAAACAACCAAAATGCCCATCTTTCTGAACTTTGGTGCCATCACGATGTACCATCAATTTTGTCTGGGTTGCCATTTCCTACCATAGTTTATAGTATTATGTTACTTTAGTATAGGCATGTACCAGCCAAAGTTAAGCAAGTTTTAAATCCCAGTGATTTTAGTAGAAAAGTTATGCAGGCGCTTAAGGCTACACTTCTATACTCTTTTACCTGGGAGTAAGCCCCATTCACTCAAAATGACTTATTTCTGAGTAAGCATGCATAGGACAGCACTGTTAATCTCTCCCATTGAAATTAATGGGACATTATTTGTTTCCTTGTTTACATAATTTATATCCCATACCTTTAACATCAATTAGCGTTCCCAAGGCAGCAAACAAAGTAGTAAGATAATATAAAAGCAGAAAATAATAATGAAAAATAAAGCACACAAGCAAACACAACAAACAACAACAACATTCAAGTAGACATTTAAAATCAAAATGCTTTGAAGAACGTAAGAACAGCATCAGAACATAAGAAGAGCCCTGCTGGATCAGACCAAGGGTCCATCTCGTCCAGCATTCTGTTCACAGTGTGGCCAAGCAACTGTCCATGGGAGACCCACAAGCAGGACATGAGTGCATCAGCAACCTCCCGCCCATGTTCCACAGCAACTGGTGTACATAGGCATACTGCCTCTGATACTGGAGGCAGCATAAAGTGGTTCTTAAAACATTGGGAAAACAGAAATATTTTTGCTGAGCACTTAAATAATAGTAATGAGGGTGCCAGGTGGGCCTCCCTGAGAAGGGCAGTCCAAAGGCAAGGGGCTACCACAGCCTCTCTCTCTCTCTCTCTCTCTCCAGACACCACTTTCCACATGTCCATAGGCAATCCTATGCATATTTGCCTGGGAATAATTCCAATTGCCCTCCATGGGCATGCATAGGTAGGCTGACCATATGCAAAGGAGGACAGGGCTCATGTAACTTTAACAGTTGTAGAGAAAAGGGAATTTCAGCCAGTGTCATTTGGATGCAATTAGTTCCTGGTGAAATTCCCTCTTCATCACAACAGTTAAAGTTGCAGGGGCCCTGCCCTCTTTTGTATCTGGTCACTCTAGTATAGGGTGACCAGATTTTGGAACCCAAAATTCCAGTCCCCCCCGCAAACAACCCCCCCCACCAAGCCACCCCCCAAAACAACCCCCCCAGCCACCCCCCCACCCAAAACAACCCCCCTACCAAGCCACCCACCCCCAAAAAACATCAGCCTGGACCTACCGGGGCGGGTTCTCTTCTGCTGCCTCCGCCGCCGCTGCCGCCGCGCCGCCGCCACCACTGCCGGGTCCCCCGCCGGCTCGTAAGGCCAGCGGCCGCGCAGAAGAGGCAGGGGAGGGCCGGATCCGGAAGTGACATAATCGGCCCTCCCCCGCCTCTTCCGCGCGGCCGCTGGCCTTACGAGCCAGCGGCGGCCCCGGCGGTGCGGCGGTGGCCCAGGCGGTGCCGGCGGCGGCGCGGTGGACCCGGCGGCGGTGCGGTGGCGGCCCTGGCGGTGGCGGCGCAGCGGCGGACCCGGCGGCGGTGCGGCGGCGGCCCCGGCGGCGGTGGCGGCGCAGCGGCGAACTTGGCCGCCCCAGCAGGTAAGTGCCCCACGCCTCGCGCTCCTTACCCACTTCCCTCCAGTGCTCAAATCTACTGAGAAACAGGCTTCACGGCCTGTCTCTCAGTATCGCGCCGGGTGATGACGTCATCACCCGGCGCACTACTGAGGGACAGGCCGCGAAGCCTGTTTCTCAGTAGATTCGAGCACCGGAGGGAAGCGGACGCCCCTGCGGGTAAGGAGCGTGAGGCGTGAGGGAGGGCACTTACCTGCTGGGGCGGCCGCTTCCCGGGCTCCTCTGCCGCCACCGCCACCGGGTCTACCGCCGCTCCTTGCTTGCTGCCACCGCCGTGTGACCCCCCGCCACCCCGGTTTGCCCCCCCGCCCCCCGGTTGGGCCGGTTCGCCCCTGGATTCCCGGTTAGGACCGGGAAATCCCGAGCCATCTGGACAGCCTACTCTAGTATAGTGCATGCAACTTTAATTGCTGTGATGAAGAGGGGATTTCACCAGATACTAATTGCATACAAATGATGCCAGCTAAAATTCCTTTTTCTCTGCAACTGTTAAAGTTACATGAGCCCAGTCCTCCTTTTCATATGGTCAGCCTATGCATAGGATACTAGGGGAAAGACCCTAGCCCAGTGATAAAGCACATGCCTTGCATACAAAAGCTCTCAAATTCAATCCCTGGCATCTCCAGGTACTACTGGGAAAGATCCCTGTCTGAAACCCTGGAGAGTTGCTGGTGGTGAACAATACTGAGCCAGATGAGACAGTGGATCGACTTCCTATATCCCAAGTATTAGGTTGTCTCTATATCTGTCTTCTCGGTATAGAAGGTCACATTACACCTGTACATCTAGGGTTGTATCCAATGTTAGTCCTATTTAAGTCCCCTTCATTTCAATAGGCCTACTTTAAATAGGACTAACATTCAATGCAACCCCTAATTCTGAGCAAATGACATGTATCTATCCAGCAAACCACCAATGAAGTCTTTGGGATGATCTAGCCCTGGGAAGGGTGGGAATTCAGTTTGAAAGAGGGAAATACAAATTACAGCAAAAAAAAAGAAAACAGGAGGAAGTACTTATATCAAGAGGAATGACTCTCATATTGAATTTCGTTCAATAAATCACTCACAAGGTTCTGCAAACATCATAAACCTTGAAAAAAAAGGGGGGCAGAGTGCTTTCTGGAACACAACTATCGCTGAGATTGATTTTTTTTTTCTGCCTTGTTATTCAATCCAAAATCATGTATTATTATTTATAATATTTAAAATATGATTTTGGCGACAGTAGGTTGGGGCCAGGGAGAATGGAAATCAAAGAGGTGGAGGTAAAGAGGTCAAGGAGGGAGGAAAACAGAAGATAAATGTCCACTAAAAGGTGTGTGTGTGGGAAATATCCTTTCATATTATATAAAATATGTAATGTTCATGAGGGTCCTTGAGGGCAGCTGGCAATTCAGACATATTACAAATTGGGAGTAGTATACCACAACACAATTGCAGGGGAAAGATTTAATAAAGGATCCCATTGTATAAGAAAAGGGAGAGAAGGCAGGCCAGCCAGCTAAATGAAGGACGATGCAGTCCCAGCTGCCTGCAGCTTCTCAGTTGAAATTGTGCATAACGGGGGTTCCTTCCACCACACTGAAAGAGGAAATTCTTGAAAAGATGGCGCCTTAGACTGGAGGAGGCATTTTGCCCATGATTAGGCTGACCATATGAAAAGGAGGACAGGGCTCATGTTACTTTAACAGTTGTAGAGAAAAGGGAATTTCAGCCAGTATCATTTGTATGCAATTAGTTCCTGGTGCAATTCTCTCTTCATCACAACAGTTAAAGTTGCAGGCACTATACTAGAGTGACCATATACAAAAGAAGGCAGGGCCCCTGCAACTTTAACTGCTGTGATGAAGAGGGAATTTCACAAGGAACTAATTGCATACAAATTACACTGGCTGAAATTCCCTTTTCTCTACAACTGTTAAAGTTACATGAGCCCTGTCCTCCTTTTCATATGGTCAGCCTACCCATGATGCCAACAGGAAGTGAGGAAGGGGAAGGGCAAAAGAATAGGAAACTAGCAATAAATATAAAGCCAATATCTGGGCAATTAGATCTCCACATACTATGGCTGATGGCTTAGGAAGAGGCCGGGTTCATAGCAGGAAGGAGCCATGTTGAAAATGCCATTTCACGTCAAGACTAATTAACTATGGTAACTCAGATACGTCAGTCTGAAACAAGCCAGATCCATTGTGAGAAAACGGATAAATTAATCAATGGATTTTAATTGCTTTTGTGGCAAGATCTTCACTACTGCTTCATAAGGGTATTGAAGCACACTTGACAACTGTTGGGGCCCATGACACATTCCATATACCATTTTCAAACCGCTTTCAAAGTGTTTTATCCTGCTTGGTGTAGATCAGGTCTCTGGCTTCTATGTCTTAACAGATACACACACACACACACACACACACTATGGAGGACATTGCCAATGAATAGAAAAGAGATCCTTGACTGGGTACTAGTTTATTATGAAAAAAAGTACAGCAAGGCTGCAGTCCCACAGTCTCTGGGAGGGTATCCCAGGGGCCATAGAATTTTCCAGATAACCTCTCCAAGGACAGATAGAGAGGTCCACTATCAAAGAGGGAAATCTAACCTCTTAAGTCTCCTCTGTGACTGCTTGATTAAAATCAGAGAGGGCAAAAAGGAGACATTCCAGGCCATGCCAAGGACATGCTAGGAGACACTACAGATCCAATGCTTACCCAATCGCCTGGCACTCTCCAGGGACAACAGGAAAAAAACATATGCCTATCCTGAAACTTGACTAGTTTATTTTCTTCTCATTTGAATCAATAGGAAAACTGTATGTTGTTCTTGTTGTTCAAAAACTTCCAAAAGAGGAAACACAAAAATGAAAAAATGCCCCCTTCCTGCACATGTCCTGCCAACAGGATATAGGAAAAGGTGCTTCTTCTTCTCTTACCCCATAGGATTACTCTGCTCATGAGAAAGTTTTGGTGAAGAAGGGGGGAAAAAAACTTCACAGGTAACTGTACAAAATCCATGTGAATTAGAGAGTAATACATCACATTCAACACACTATTGAAAAATATAAGCTTTATGAATTGGGGACTGCTGGGAGTTGTAGGGCTTTTATTGTCTGAGCATGTGTAGGATTATACCCTTATTTGTTAATTGACCATCCAAACTTTTAATTGTAGTTCTATCTGCAAAGTTAAGTGTGTGTGTGTGTGTGTGTATTCTCCAAACCTTGGAGCCTGAAATAAGAATAAGAGAGGAGAGCAGAGCAGCCTTGAAGATGCCCATCAACATTTAGCACTTGGACAGCAGACAAAGCAGGCACATCTGACACCTGGTCTGTCTTCCCCACTATGGTGATACGTGTTGTACTTCTATTTATTTAAAGTCATAGCCCATGCAAATGAGTCCAACTCGGTCTCCTCTTTTAGGGTGATGCTTAGTGGGTGTGGCAGAAGAAATATGCTTCTTCACAAGGTGTTTCTTTCTCCCCCACCTTCGATGGGGCCTTAAAGACCCTATTAACAAGGTATTTAAATGGGGGGAAGGAAAGATGTATTTTCTCCTTCACTCTAATGGCGGCCAGCCTTGGGGAAATTGCATGTTTCTCCCTCCCCACTCCAAGCCAATCAGGGCCTTAAAGACCCTCTTACACAAGGTAGCCTTGCATAAGAGGGCCTGTAAGGCCCCAATTGGTGCAGGGGGGACGATTGGTGCAGGGGGGTGGGAATGGAGCCTCTGGAAAGTGCAATTCCCTCAACCATGGCTGGGGGAATTGTAACTTTCCAGAAGCTCGCACAGCCCGGCTCCTTGAAGCGGGGCCGAGTGAGCAGGGTTCGGAGAACACATGGGGCGGGCCCCACGAAAATTCTCCAAACCCTAATGTCTATTAACATAATGGTGATTTCTAAATTTGCATCTCTACATATAAATAGGCATTGGCAAAATTTGAGCAAATCGGTGTCTTCATTTGTGATTATGCATTTCCTCTTTTTCTTTCTTTTTTTTAGCAACCTGTATGGAATATCTATTGCAGCAATCTGCCAGGATACGGAGCTCTCCCATGCCTTCCTGCTTCCTGCTCCAAAACTGGGCCCAGAGCTCAATGGAGTTGAGTTGACTGCTTGACTAAGACCCTGGCACAAGTTCCTATATGCTGCGTCCCCTTTGTGCCTCACTTTTCCTGGGGAGAAGCCATTCACAGCGCTCTAGACAAAGTAACATAAACTTTTCTCTGCTAGGTTCCCCCCCCCCATTTTTCCCCATACACAGCTATCTGCTGGAAAAGTGGGGATGAGGTCAAAAGTTTATTCCTCATGGTGAACACGTGGGGCAAGAGGGTTGCCCCATAAGGGTGGGATTTTTGCCCACTCCATCCCCAGTAGCAGTTTAACCAGGGGAAGGACTTCAAAGTAGGTGCCCAGGCAAGGCCCAGAGGAAACATCTTCATGGCTACCCCCTACGGGACTGCTTTGTATGCAGTTAGTTCCTGGTGAAATTTCCTCTTCATCACAACAGTTAAAGTTGCAGGCACTATACTAGAGTGACCATATACAAAAGAAGGCAGGGCCCCTGCAACTTTAACTGTTGTGATGAAGAGGGAATTTCACCAGGAACTAATTGCAGACAAATGACACTGGCTGAAATTCCCTTTTCTCTACAACTGTTAAAGTTACATGAGCCCTGTCCTCCTTTTCAGATGGCCAGCCTATGCAACCTCCATGTTCAGAAGCAGTGTACCACTGAACATCAATTGCTGGAGCAGGTAGCTGTTTCTTTCATGTTCTGCTTGTGGACTTCCCAGGGGAATCTGGCTGGTCACTCTGTGGGAGTCAAGATGGTGGAGTTGATGGACTATTGGTCTGATCTAACAGTGCTCTTCTTATGTTCTTATTTTTTGAACGCATGTTTTCTTGTCTTCCATCATTTGCCACTGTCCTTCTCCCCTCATTAACATTACTCATCAAAATGAAGTTCAAGTCTTTTTTTTAAAATGCTCTGTTTTGTAGTAGGATGTCACAGCGTTAAAAAGTCCCAAAGCTGCCAGAATAGGAAGACATGTATATTTTACAGCTTTATGAGCGACAAAGCAAAACAAAGTTTAGAAAGCACAACGAATGCAATACTACACGCAAATTAATCTTTTGCTTTGTCAAATGTAGATAAGAGTTATTTATGATAATTGAAGTCTGTGGAAATATTATTATTGATTCCAGCAGGCTGAACGGCAAGTCTACAGTTTATTGCATTACTATATGCAAACACTGTTAATTTGGGGGCCCTCAGCAGAAAGACCTGCGTAGCTGCACAGAGTAATGTGTGTCAATCTTCTTATTTATTTTTATAATTCTTCCCCTTGTGAAGATCTATTTTTATTGGAGCTGTACATTTTTTGTGCAAGTTCCATGCCACTGAATTCAAATATTCCCACTTTACTAATTAACTCTTCTTTAATTATACATACATGTTTTGTACCTTTGATTCAGAGCTGATGGATGAGAGACTTTAAGATTTGAAAATCATAATTTTACAAATCCTAAATCAATGCAAAATTGTAGCTAAAATACACACAGGCCAGCGTTTTGAACCTGAGAATCCATCCAGGAACCACAAGTTCCCCTATTTGCAGGAACTTTCTCTCTCCCTGAGAAAGAGGCATTGTTTTTTCTGCCTCTTTCTCAGGGAGGGGAAAAATTCAGACAATTTTCTCCTTGGGGAGAGGGCCAGGGTTTCCACATACCTTTTTAAAGTGTAGCCAGTTGCTGAGGGGCTTTCTTCCTATTTTTGAGCTTTTCACACACACAAAACTCCTCCTTCCTCCAGCATTTGGATGAGCCCAGCAGTTCTTAGTGAATGCCTATTGAAGACCATTTGACCTCACCCTCTTCAATAAGCATCCAGTAAGCACTCCTGGGCTCCTGAAAATGCTGAGGGTGTTTAAAACAAACGAAAGAAAGAAAACCCCTCAACAACTGGCTACATTTAAAATGGTATGAGGAAACCCTGTCCCCTCCCCAAGGAGAAAATTCTCAGAACTTCTCACCTTTCCCAGCCTCTTTCACCCAAGCTTTCATTTCCCCCCCCCCCTTCCCCTCATGCAATGGTCAAAATGTTCGGCACAGCACTAAACCAACTTACCAGTCTTCAAGAATTCAAGAGAGCTATAAAGACTGATCTCTTCTGGCAGGCCTACCCAGTCGGATTTTAAGACTTTGTTGATATTTTAATAATGTATTCATTTTATATGCTTTTAATCAGTTTATATATTTTATTGTTGGTATTGATGTTGTTCCCCGCCTCGATCCAGAGGGAGAGGCAGGTAAGAAATAACAACAACAACAACAACAACAACAACAACAACAATAATAATAATTAACTGAAAGCCTCTTTGGACCCTATCCATGTGGATCTGCCATATACCAAGCCAGTCCATTGATCCATCTGCTTTTTATTCTGATTGGCAGTGGCTCTCCAGGGTTGTGGGCAGAAGTCTGTCCCAGCCCTTCTACCAAGATCTTTTTTAAGATCTCTCTGCATGCAAAGTATATGTCTTACCACTGAGCTTTGGGTCCTTCTCAAAGAGCCATGAGTACAGGAGAAGGCCATGTGCTTTGCTATTTTGCTCACATTCTCGTAAATTGGGGTTGAGCAACTTGTGGTCCTCTGGATGTTGTCAGACTGCAATTCCCATCAGCCCTAACCAGCATAGCCAATGGTGAAGGATGATGGGAGTTGTAACCCAACAACATCAGGTGGGCCAGAAGTTGCCCTGTCATAAAAAGAGATCACAGCTAGAGAGCAGAAGCCATTCGCAGTCCAAGAAAGGGGATGCTCAGGCTAATTCCAGATGTTCTTTTCCTCCAGGAGACAACTGACACAATGAGAGGTTTCTGAGTGAAATCTCCACAGTGCAAATAACAAGTGATTTGTGGTCCATTCCCAGTACCTTGTTTCTACTTAACTAGGAGCAGGATACAGGAAATGGACCACAGGCATGGCATGCTATTTGCGGTCTTGACCAATGTTGTTCCTGTACCAACAATCGGCCTGTATTGATATCAGTGCAACCTCAATGCCCTCTTACCTATTGGCTGCATGGACTCATGTGGTTCTGTAAATGGAGTCAAGGTCAGAGGCTTCTGTAGCAGCAACAGGGGTTTCAAGTAGATCAACACCTAAACTTTCCCCGCACCCCACTAGGATACCATGTGATGTCAGCAAAAAGTGTTGGAAATGTCAGATGAAATATGGGAAGCATTGCACCAAAAACAACTATCAGGTCAGTTGGTTGGTTTTAATGAACAGTGACCCCCTTCCTCCCACCCCAAATGGAATACTAATATATTTGGTGGAATATTCTACCCCTTCAAATGAAAAGGACTGGATAAAAATTGGAAGGTTCTAGCAAAAGCTTGAAGGTTCTGGCAAAAAAAAAAATGCTTCAGTACCAGCTGTGACCCCTTACAACAGCAACCTGTATTGGGAGTAAAAAAATCTACATCTTGACACTTGTGCTGAGTGCCTACTGCTAGTTGATGGATTTGGGGACCTCTCTCTCTCTCTCCATGCACACGCGCAACAGATGGCTTTTATGCACTAAAGATGACCAAGTACAGATGACCAAGTACACTGAACTGCAAAGCTCAATTGCCAACATGATTGTATGCATCTATTATGTTGAATGGGACTTCTTCCCAAATAAGTGTGTATAGAATTAGGTCCTAAATGAGATAAATATTATGGACGATACAATGGTATAATTTAATTAGTCTCAAACAGGTAAACACTTTTGAGACTAAACATCTGTTTCATCCAAAAACAATCTGTCAATTTGACTGGACTCAACTAAGTGAAGTTTAGGATGGCTATTCAATTCCAAACTTCCAGCAACATGGAAAGCAGTCTTAATGTCTAGTTTTGCATTGACATTTCATACTTACATATTCTACTTGGTTTGCAAGAAATGGATTAGAGACATATAACCGCAAGCACTTTGCAACTTGCTTAGCTCACAGAAATGGATTAGAAGTACAACATGGAATGCTTCAGCAGGCACTCCTCCTCCACTTGGGTTACATAGGCAGAAGAGTAATTCTGAAACTGGACTGCTATATCAACGGTTCAAATAGTGTTTAAAAGGCTGTGTTTTGTTTTTTTGTTTTTAAAAAAGGAAGACTGCCCCTTAAACTAAGAGCCATCTGGCATCTCCTGTGAATATTCTGAGACTCTAGAGAAGAAAGTCCAAGAATTCAATGGCAAATTCAGGAATTATATTTTCCAAAGAGGTGAGGACAGCATCTGTGGTTATCCTATTTTACCCTCACAATAACTCCGCCAAGTTGATTAGACTGAGAGATGGTAAATAGCCTAAAAAATGAAGGTAGCTTTGTTGGTTTAGAGAAAAATAATCTAAAATCTGTATCACTGTAATACTAACTCAAAGATCATAAAATACAATACAAGCTTTTGAGTTTTCCAGAACTCTTCATCAGGCAAGATGGTAAACAAAGCAAAATGGGGGAATGGGTAGAGTGACTGATGTCAAGCCATGGAATCTACTGTCTTCAGGTGGAAAGTGGGAGGGAGCTGCAGATATTGAAAATTAGACTCTACCAGGTACAGGCTCTACCAGGTTTCAGGTTGTACCTCAAACCCTCTCAAGGATTACAGAGAAGAAGAAATAAACAAACAATGGTTGATACCTCATTTTTAAGAAATATAAAATGTTACTCAAAAACTGTCTCTATCCTTAGGCGAAACATACAGGTTTCCTGGTAGGAAGAAAAAAAGAATTAGAGAAAAACTAGACAGCTTTTATACAAAGCAGGAGATGATTTAGATGGTGTGCTAGGCTTAAAAAAGCCAATGGATCACAAAATGAAGGTAACCATGTTTACCATCTTTGCCTGATGAAGAGTTTAGAGAATTCAAAAGCTTGTACAGTATGCTATGACCTTTATGTTGGCCTAATAAAGGTATCACATGGATTTTGTAATTTTCTGTTTGTTTAATTGCTTAAGGAAACCTAATGGGGCTAAAACTGAATGTTCACCTCATGGCACCCGTCAAACCTTGCTTCAAACATTAGCTTTGATTCAGATTTTCACAAATGATGCAGTTTAATTATCATTTGAATACCACTACATTCAGAATCTTTTTTTCAGAGCAGAACCCAAACACCAACATGAGCCCTTGTCCAACTATTAGTAGGGTGACTAGATAAAATCCAGGTCAGGGCTCATGTAACTTTAACAGTTGTAGAGAAAAGGGAATTTCAGCCAGTATCATTTGTATGCAATTAGTTCCTGGTGAAATTCCCTCTTCATCACAACAGTTAAAGTTGCAGGCACTATACTAGAGTGACCAGATACAAAAGAAGGCAGGGCCCCTGCAACTTTAACTGTTGTGAAGAATAGGGAATTTCATCAGGAATTTGCATACAAATGACACTGGCTGAAATTCCCTTTTCTCTACAACTGTTACAGTTACATCAGCCCTGACTTGGATTTTATCTGGTCACCCTACCAACTATAATTTGAACAGTGTGGATTCCTAAGATTTGGGAGCAACTCATTGGCAGCATGGAGGCTGTGGCTGCTAGTAGTAGAGGGTTAGAAGTTCAACTATACTCATGGAAGCTTGCTGACCCTTTATCTGGGCACTTATCATCACTAGGAAAAGAGACATAGCTCCTAGAGCTTAGCCAAAGTTTCTTAAAAAGCATTTTCAAAGAAAATCTCTGAGTTATTTTTTTTTCTTTTTCTTGCTCCCCCCAGAAAAAAGGAACTCTGCAGAATTTTCTCTGAATTTTCTCTACTATTTTTGTGGTAGCCACCATTTCTGTGACCCACCACTCCACCCCCTTACAGAATGGACTGGAGGGATGCTAGCTCTGGAGCATTTTTGAAGGATGACAAATGGTGCCTGGACTGCCAACACATTTGCTGCTGCTGCTGCTGCTGCTGCTGCTGCTGCTGCCACTTACAATAGAAGCTTGTTTGGGATGTGGGAAGGTGACTTCAGGAGAAAATAAAAAAAGCTGTGCTACTGTCTCTGTTGGTGAGCCCCAGCCCCGGGAAACAGTTGGATATTTTCTCCTCCCCCTGGAAAAACTTGGTCAGGTAGGCCACCCAATTTCTCTATCCACAAATAGTGTGGAGAATTTTGACAAGCCCTTTGCACGCAGCTCTAATCCTAAGTGCACCTGAGGTAATTGTTGTTCCAATTTTAAAATAGGATTCTCAAATGTAGCATGCATGGCCCCACTACAAAACTACAGCTCCCAGAGTTCCTGCAGGGAAATGAGCTTCAAACCTACTGAACCATGTTGTGAAGATGTAAACACAGAACTCCCTAGGCCACGACCCCCATCCGTTAGGTGCTTATGTAAGATAGGGTGACCAGATAAAATCCAGGTCAGGGCTCCTGTAACTTTAACAGTTGTAGAGAAAAGGGAATTTCAGCCAGTGTCATTTGTATGCAATGAGTTCCTGGTGAAATTCCCTCTTCATCACAACTGTTAAAGTTGCAAGGGCCCTGCCTTCTTTTGTATATGGTCACTCTAGTATAGTGCCTGCAACTTTAACTGTTGTGATGAAGAGGGAATATCACCAGGAACTAATGGCATACAAATGACACTGGCTGAAATTCCCTTTTTTCTACAACTGTTAAAGTTACAGGAGCCCTGACCTGGATTTTGTCTGGTCAGCCTAATGTAAGAGAGCCTGGGCATGACAAGCACTGCCTGGTGTTTCATGTTATTCATTTCCCTCAGAGGTAGAAAGTTCCAGGGCTCTGTTTCCTCGTGAGGAAAAAAAAGAGTACTGGAGATGTGCCTGTGTGTGTGTGTTTTGAAAGATCTGTTTATTTCCAAATTACCCAGACCTAGCAGCTGGGAGAAACCAGCACAGTTCTGTCCAGGCATGTAGTAGTGTTTATCCTACAGCAGTATCAGTCTCCCCACCACCACCACTCCCCAAAGCAATAGCACATCTCTGCAGCCTCCAATCATTTTCTCACCAGCCAGAAATCACTGCCAACTTTCCTAGCTGGTTTTTAAATCAGAGAGGTGTTTCCCTCCCTGCCCAAATTGAAAGCAAGATAACAGGAAAGACAACGAATATCTTGCCGATGCTTTCCTTTGTTGGCACAACTCTCCCAGGCAAAACACAGATCTCACCCCCACTTTGGCAAGTAGGTTGCGACTGGCTTTCCAAGCTGGCCTTGCCTTCTCATTAACTGGCATTCATTGCTCATGGAGAAGCCAAAGTGAAGCTTCAGGAAGACTCTGAACAACAGCAGAGCAGTAAAGCCCAGAACGCTGGCATGTCAAAACCAATGTGTATATTCAACGGTATAACTGACACGCCCAAATGAACTTCTTCTCCTTGGAGTTGAGAAATATGCGGCAACAATGCCGGGACACCGTGGAATGTCCGCCAAGAAAATGCGAAGTCATACTGAAAGGTTTTGATAAACGTGAGACTCTTTAGGCGAAAACTTTTAAAATTATTATTTTGTTTGAAAAGCCTTGGGCTGGTGGCAATGTTTCACAAATCCCTGTCATTGTGATATGACCTGATTACGACGAGGTCAACAAAAGAAGTGAAGCCATTCGAGTGGTAGAAGTACGTTAAAATGTGACAATTTAGGCCTCTTCTTTCATGGTAAAACAGCCTTTCCCATCCTGGTGGCAACCAGATGTGGTGAACTGTAATTAGAGTTCAACACATCTGTAATGACAGTTTGACACATCTGGTGGCCTCCAGGATGGGGAAGGCTGCGATAGACCATTTTAGAACAGTAGTGTAGATCCTGCCCGTGCTGATCTTTAAATGTATCCCCAATTCCTATTACAGTGATAAAGCTGAGAAGTTTACATAGATTTTGAGTGAAAACCGAGGTCAAAGATTAAACAGAATCTATTTACCTAGGGCAAACACTGGGTTTTTTTCAAGGTGAAAATGCATTCTAATATTTTGTGAAGAATAAGCAGCTAGTATGTTTATGAGTTGTGGGCTGAGGGGGAAAGTATCTCTAGGGTAAACACAAAAGGATTTTTGTTCAGTTCTCTCCAACTCTAGTACTTGGATTGTAGATTATTTTAAAATAGGTATTACAAACATCTAGAGACATGTAACCCAGAATTTATGCAGCATGAACAATGAACAAACAGAAAAACTTTGCTTCCTGTCTGAAACGAAACAGAAGCATAATGACTTAGCATAAAACAGGCAACCTATCAAACTGATCACTGCAAAAATATAAAATCTTTTCAAAAATATACAATTTCTTCCCCTTATTATTTGTCTGCTTTGTCCCCTTTAGATGCCTTTCTATAACAACATGGAAAAGCAGGACACTACTATTGTAGAACTCTACTCCATTCTTTCATTTATATTTATATTTATTTTTAACATGGCAAAGCCACTGTAACATGACTTGCCTCTGATCTTTTCACCTGGTGAAACTTTTCTTTTGAATTTGCCCTGATTTGGGAAGATCTGGCATGATCATACTCTGGAAGCTCATTATCTCTACAATTTGGCAACAATCCCGACCCCACTCCATATAGTACTCCATGTAGACCTCACTACATGGAGTACAAACACAAAACAAGTCCACCAATCAAAAGGTCAGGGAAAGACATCTCACACTGACTTAACAAAAGCCCAGTTTGGAGCGCCGATGGCGGAAAACTCGACTTATATCCGACAAGACACGACATAGAGAACATCTTTGTTTCTATGGAGTGGCAATACGTGCAGCGAAGAAAGCTTTCTTCTCTGCACGCATTGTATCTGCGAATTCACGTCCAGCAGAACTGTTCAGGGTGGTGAGGGGTCTAACTCAGGCTCCTTCTCCCCTGAATCCGATTTTAGAGCCTTCGGTAGTTCGCTGTGATGCTTTTAACGATCATTTCTCAGATAAAATCTCTCGGATAAGAGCCGACTTAGATGCCACTGTTATAGCAGAGGCTGACAGTGGAGTGTCCAGTGACTCCGCGAGTAGGATTACACTTGATCAGTTTCAGTTGGTGAGTACCGAGAACATGGACAAGGTACTTGGATGTGTGAGGAAGATGACTTGCCCTCTCGATCCCTGTCCTTCCTGGCTGGTCATCCAGGGAGGAGATGCTGTTAGATCACATCTACAACATATTATTAATGCATCTCTCAGGGAGGGGAGCTTTCCGTCATGTTTAAAAGAGGCGGTGATAAGGCCGCTTCTAAAAAAGCCCTCCCTGGATCCCCTGGACCTTAATAACTACAGGCCAGTATCAAATCTTCCATTTTTGGGCAAGGTGATCAAGAGAGCGGTTGCCTTTCAACTCCAGGCAGTCTTGGATGACACTGATTTTCTAGACCTATTTCAAACTGGCTTCAGAGCAGGTTACGGAGTTGAGACTGCTTTGATCGCCTTAGTGGATGATCTACGCCTTAGTATCGACAGGGGGAGTGTGTCCCTGCTGGTACTCCTGGACCTCTCAGCGGCTTCCGATACCATCGACCATGGTATCCTTCTGGAGCGCCTGGGGGAATTGGGAATCGGGGGCACTGTGCTTCAGTGATTCCGATCCTATGACTTGGGCAGGTTCCAGATGGTGATGCTTGGGGATAGCTGCTCTTCAAAAAAGGAGTTGCTATATGGTGTACCACAAGGTGCCATCCTTTCCCCAATGCTGTTTAACATTTACATGAAACCGCTGGGAGAGATCATCCGGAGGCATGGGGCAGGGTGCTATCAATATGCTGATGACACCCAAATATATTTCTCTATGCCTTCAACAACATCGTCAGCTAAGGATAGTGTGTCTCCTCTGAATGAATGCTTGGAGGCGGTAATGGGCTGGATGAGGAAAAACAAACTGAAGCTGAATCCAGACAAGACGGAGGTGCTTATTGTCAGAGGCCCCAACCTGGGTTTGGAGGTGTGTCAACCAGTTCTGGATGGGGTTACACCCCCCCCCCCCTGAACGACTGTGTTCGCAGCTTGGGGGTACTCCTGGATCCGTCGCTCCAGATGACAGTTCAGATTGATGCGACGGCCAGGAGTGCCTACTATCAGCTTCGGCTGATACGCCAGCTGCACCCCTTCCTAGAGTTGGAAGACCTAAAGACGGTAGTGCACGCGCTGGTAACTTTGAGGCTCGACTTCTGCAATGTGCTGTACATAGGGCTACCTTTGTGCCTAGTCCGGAAACTTTAACTTGTTCAAAATATGGCAGCCAGGTTGGTCACCGGTACACCTAGGGGTGACCACATCACACCAGTTTTAAAATCACTTCACTGGCTGCCGGTCAGTTTCTGGGCAAAGTATAAAGTGTTGGTTATTACCTTTAAAGCCCTACATGGTTTGGGCCCAGGCTACTTACGGGATCGCCTTCTCCCGTACAATCCGCCCCACACTCTTAGGTCCTCTGGGAAGAACGTACTCAAGCCAGCCAGAACTAGGCTGGCGAGTGTTACCCAGAGGACCTTCTCTTCCATGGCTCCCAGACTATGGAATGGTCTGCCGGAGGAGGTTAGACAAATTAGCAGTCGTCATGAATTTAAGAGAGTCATAAAGACTGTTCTCTTCTGGCAGGCCTATCCAGATGACTTTTAAAATGTTTTAATGATGTGTTTTCTCTTGTTTTTTAAATTTTTTAACTTTGTGATGCTTGTATTTTGCATTGTGTTCCCCGCCTCGGTCTGTAGGGAGAGGCGGGTTATAAATAAATATTATTATTATTATTATTATTATTATTATTATTATTATGTGGCATAATGCACTGGGGGCTGCTTGAATCACAATCTGTGAGTTAAATCCAACATTGTGTCAATGGATTTCCACTCTCACAACAGGGTCTCCCCTTGTTTTCCTCCCTTGTGCCTCCCAGATCTTCTCCAAGGGGTTCCCCAATTCTCTGGAGCAGATGGGGGGCAAGGGAGAAGGGGAGATCATTGCACCAGCAATTTCTGTTCCACTGGTGGGTGCACAGGATTGGATGCAACCCAGTATTTGGGAAAGGCTTAAGCCTGTGGGATGCCATGTTAGTTGGTCTTGAGTTATAGATGACTATGGTGGTCTAGAGGATAAAGTGTTGCACATGAACTTGAACCTGGAATTGCTGGGTAACACTGAGCAACTTTCAGAAAGAAAGAAAGATTACAAAGGTTGAATAACCAAAAGAGCACATAGGTGGCTGAGTAATCAAAATTACACTGGAGATACAGGGCTGGATCCAGAGTGTTTGGGAGCATCTGGAGGCATGGGGCAGGGTGCTGTCAGTATGCCGATGACACCCAAATATTTTTCTTTATGCCTTCGATAACAGCATCAGCTAAGGAAAGTGTGTCTCCTCTGGATCCCCTGGACCTTAATAACTACAGGCCGGTATCAAACCTTCCGTTTTTGGTCAAGGTGATCGAGAGGGCAGTTGCCTCGCAACTCCATGCAGGTTCGGATGATACAGATTTTCTAGACCCATTTCAAACTGGCTTCAGGGCAGGATATGGAGTTGAGACCGCTATGATCGCCTTAGTGGATGATCTACACCTGAGTATTGACAGGGGGAGTGTATCCCTGTTGGTACTCCTGGACCTCTCAGAGCTTTCGATACCATCGACCATAGTATCCTTTTGGAATGCCTGAGGGGATTGGGAATTGGGGGCACTGTGCTTCAGTGGTTCCGGTCCTATCTCTAAGGCAGGTTCCAGATGGTGATGCTTGGGGACAGCTGCTTTTCAAAGAAGGAGCTACTATGTGGTGTACCACAACATCCTTTCCCCAATGCTGTTTAACATTTATATGAAACCGCTGGGAGAGATCATCCAGAGGCATGGGGCGGGGTGCTATCAGTATGCTGATGACCCCCAAATATATTTATCTATGCCTTTGATAACAGAGTCAGCTAAGGAGAGTTTGTCTCCTCTGAATGAATGCTTGGAGGTGGTAATGGGCTGGATGAAGAAAAACAAACTGAAGCTGAATCCAGACAAGACGGAGATGCTTGCTGTCAAGGGCCCTGACCTGGGTTTGGAGGTGTGTCAACCAGTTCTGGATGGGGCTACACTCCCCCTGAAAGAATGTGTTCGCAGCTTGGGGGTGCTCCTGGATCCAGCACTCCAAACGACAGCCCAGATAGATACAATGGCCAGGAGTGACTACTTTCCTAGAGTTGGAAGACCTAAAAACTGTAGTGCTGGTAACCTCGAGGCTTGACTTCTGCAATGCGCTGTATATAGGGCTACCATTGTACCTAGTTCGGAAACTTCAATTAGTTCAAAATATGGCAGCCAGGTCGGTCACTGGTACATCTGGGGGTGAGCATATTACCCCAACATTAAAATCACTCCGTTGGCTGCCAATTAGTTTCTGGGCAAAGTACAAAGTGTTGGTCATTACCTTTAAAGCCCTACATGGTTTGGGTCCAGGTTACCTGTGGCTTCACCTTCTCCCGTACAATCCGCCCTGCACACTCAGGTTCTCTGAGGAGAGCCTACTCCAGTCACTCAAAACTAGGCTGACAACTGTTATCCAGAGGACCTTTTCTTCTGTTGCCCCCAGCCTGTGGAATGACCTGCCAGAAGAGATTCATCAACTTAACTCTCTCTCCGAGTTTAAGACAGCTATAAAAAACTAGCCTTTTCCGGCAGGCCTACCCAGATGAATTTTAAACTAAGAATTTTAAGATGTCTTGATATTGTATTGGTTTTATGCTCTTTCAATTAATTTTATGTATTTGATTTATATTGTATTGTACTAATGTTATTCCCTGCCTCGATCCAAAGGGAGAGGCAGGTAATAAATAAATAAATAAATTATTATTATCTCTTTCATGGCGGTTTTTCTAGACAGACATGAGGAGCTTTGCCAAGTCATGCTGTCTTTTATTGATTGAGGAATTTCCTGATGATTGAGCATGTTTTAATTATGACAGATTTCTGGATGTTGGTGTGGATGTAGGCCCAGTTTCTGGAGGTTTTCTGTATTTTTTTTTATGTGACGCCAGTGACTGATGTGACTAATGGAATAATTGTGACCTTTTCCTGTTGCTATAGTTCTTTGACTTCCATGTCCAGTGGTGTGTATTTGTCTGTTTTCTTCCTCCTTTTCAACATTTTTGTCTTTCGGTATTGCTATGTCGATGAGGTATGTGTGTTTTTCTTTTTTGTCTATTACTGTTATGTCTGGTCGGTTGCAAGGTATTGTCTTGTCTGTATGAATTGTTCTGTCCCAGTATATTTTATGATATGCATTTTCCAGGATTGTTTTGGGTGAATAAGTATAGTATGGTGTAGGTTATTTGATAAGGTTGAATTTGATGGCCAGTTGTTGGTGAATTATTTTTGCAGCTGTGTTGTGTCTGTCCGTATAGTCCATTCTTGCCAAAATTTTACATCCTCCTGTTATATGGTCTATTGTTTCTTGGAACTGATGGCATTTCCTGCATAAGTCTGTTGTTAAACTATTATCTTTTATGATGTATTTTTGGTAGTTCATAGTGGCTATAACTTGATCCTGTATAGCTATTAGGAATCCTTCTGTTTCTGGAAATAGCTCACCCTTCCTAAGCCATTTGTATGATTGTTCTTTGTTTATTTGTGGGTTCTGTATTATGTTGTAGTGCTTCTCTTGGAGCGCTTTTTGTGCCCATTTTTCTTTTTTCTCTGCAAGTGTGAGTGGTCCTGTTTGGTCTTTGTTTTGTACAGCTAGGTTGATTGGGGTGTAGTTTTTATCTGCTTTTACTATGGCTTTATGAATGGGGGTGTTTTTGGTGCGGAAGAATTCTCTGAGTGATTTTATCTGTTTAGCATGAATTCTGTTAACGTCCAGCAGACCTGTTCCTCCTTCTTTCCTGCTCATTGTTATTCTTTCAATGCATGAGTTAGACTGGAGCATGCAGTGTTTTGTGAGTTCGGTGCGATTTGAGTCTGTTTATTTCTTCAAGTTCCATGTGTGACCAGTGTATGATTCCGAATGAGCTTGTGAGAATGGGTATTGCGTACGTGTTGATGGCTTTGAAAATGTTTTTCAAGTTGAGTTTAGATTTTAGGATTTGTGGTAGGTGAGTTTTATATTGCATTCTTAATTGCGTTTTTACTGTGATTGATTTTTGTGTTTTGTTGGAATCCAAGGTATTTATATGTTTCATTTTCTTCCATGTTATCTAATATTCCATTATTTAGTGTTTCTGATATTGTTGTTGTTGTTATTATTACTACTACTACTATTCCCATCAGAACACTCCACTGACAAAAAGGGGTGGGAAGCCAATCTTTACTGATTTCCCCTTCCATGTACAGCTCCCAGCACTAATTACCCCACTGTTCTGGGGGCCTGTCCAACCCACCAGAACAGATTTTCAGGAGACTTCAGGAGGAGGAGGAAACTTCCCCTAATCCCTGTTTAGCCAGTGGAAAATCACCACGAAATCAAAATCTGCCCACTGACAGAAGGAGCCCTCCACCTGTTGAGTTTTTTGCCGGATCCTACCCATAGTGGGTAGCAGTGCTGCGAATAGGAAGTAGCATCCCTTCCCCCTTTGCATCTAATGTCTTTCTTTTGTCTTGGCTGTCTTTGCAATGTCTGCTGTTGTTGTTTTCTTCCTGAAAAAAAAAGATGGAACATATTTTAGTTTGTTTGCTTGCGATTTGAGTCTGTTTATTTCTTCAAGTTCCATGTGTGACCAGTGTATGATTCCGAATGAGCTTGTGAGAATGGGTGTTGCGTACGTGTTGATGGCTTTGAAAATGTTTTTCAAGTTGAGTTTAGATTTTAGGATTTGTGGTAGGTGAGTTTTATATTGCATTCTTAATTGCGTTTTTACTGTGATTGATTTTTGTGTTTTGTTGGAATCCAAGGTATTTATATGTTTCATTTTCTTCCATGTTATCTAATATTCCATTATTTAGTGTTTCTGATATTGTTGTTGTTGTTATTATTACTACTACTACTATTCCCATCAGAACACTCCACTGACAAAAAGGGGTGGGAAGCCAATCTTTACTGATTTCCCCTTCCATGTACAGCTCCCAGCACTAATTACCCCACTGTTCTGGGGGCCTGTCCAACCCACCAGAACAGATTTTCAGGAGACTTCAGGAGGAGGAGGAAACTTCCCCTAATCCCTGTTTAGCCAGTGGAAAATCACCACGAAATCAAAATCTGCCCACTGACAGAAGGAGCCCTCCACCTGTTGAGTTTTTTGCCGGATTCTACCCATAGTGGGTAGCAGTGCTGCGAATAGGAAGTAGCATCCCTTCCCCCTTTGCATCTAATGTCTTTCTTTTGTCTTGGCTGTCTTTGCAATGTCTGCTGTTGTTGTTTTCTTCCTGAAAAAAAAAGATGGAACATATTTTAGTTTGTTTGCTTGCAGTTGTTCAGTTAAAGTGCTATGTAATCAACATTTTGATTATTAATCAACGTGGGAAGTATGACCTGTGCATGTGAGATGTGGGTGTAGAAAAGAAAGGAGTGCAATGTGCCTTGAAAACAGAATTGGATTAATGATCTGCAGGACTGGCCACAGAAAACTGGAGACAAACTTCCTCTTGGCTCAGCTTTTGCTGTGGATGTCGCTGTAATAATTTATAAACATTTCCAGGTAGTATAATTCTGGAATACAAATAATTTAAATACCTACTAGTAATATCTTAGATCATGGAGACAGAAGATAATGGGAAAAGGCCTCACACAAGAATTAAAGATTTTAATGTGTAGCATCTCATATACAATTTAAAGATTCCTGAGTCTTCTGAAAGCCCTTTCATCTGATTCTGGCACTAGGTGAAAATTGCCCATCTCAAAGATACATTTAGGCCATGGATGCAGTGAGAGCAACTGGGCTAGGGGGATAGACAGACCTCTTGACAGCAGCCTGGGTCACAGCACCTTCTCTGTAAGGTCATGGTTCTTGAGTCATGTGTCCAGCCCTGAACATATCACTAAGCATTTGCAAGAGGATAGTGGTGCATTCCTGCTAAGTAGAAATCATCCTTTATGTATGTATTGGTAAGCCTACAGTGGGAATGGGAGAGAGAGAGAGAGAGAGAGAGAGAGAGAGAGAGAGAGAGGTGTGCATGTATGTGAAATGCCATTACTAGGGCTGGGTCAGCCCATAGCTTATTGGGCTTCTCTAAACAAGCAATTTATAACACACTCATGACTGGCCACTCATGGAAGTTTGCGGATTGATCATATGACATCGTAAACAGCCAGGATGTCTTCTGCTGCATTGCGGACTTACAGCACAATCTTTGATCTACTCAGAAGTAATTCATGGGAGCTGCAAGGAAACAGAGGAAAACAAGACTCTCCCTCTCCTTTGCACACATGCAGGGAGCGAGGGAGGTGCTCCTTCAATTCAAAGCATGTGCCTGCTGTTTGAAGGAGCCCATCCTAATACCACGAAAGCAGAACACCACGGTAAGGATGTGTGGTTTTAGGGGGGGGGGGTTGCTTGATGTAGAGACACCCTTTGTCAATTTCAGGGGTTGGATTAAAAAAAAGATTTCTGGGAGATGTCTTAATTTATTAATGTGGGCGGTGGGGGGCAATATCATTATAGATGAAGTGAAAGAAGACTTTCTACTTCTTCATTTTTTAAATTTATTTTTTACACGCTCACACCTGACACCCTTTGCTGCTGCTTCAAGCAGTAGTGCAGCTGCAATCAGCAACCGGGTGGGTGAGGGGTGGGAGATGGCTGACTCCATTGGCCAAATAGCCCCAAGAAAAGGGGTAGATTCAGACTGGCATTAGCCATTACAGTTTTTAGGGGGATGGGGGAGGGCCAAGATTCTCAGCAACTTTCAATATCCTCTCTTTGATATCATATATCAAATGGAGATGCGGGAGTGATGGTGTTAAAGAACATTTTAGAAGCATATGTTGTTGTTGCTTTTTAATGTATATTATTATTATTATTAAATTATTATTAATAATAAATGTATGCATTACCTTTTGGCCCAAATAGGCAACTTAACATAACATCATTAACAGCAAAGGCAATTGCAACAAAGATATGTGTGCTATTAGCTTGCATACTTAGCAACTAGGGCCACTCAATTGCTGGTATCAGTAGCCAGCATGTATAACTGGTAAGCATAGGACCTTATAAAATTATCTAGCTGTCTTAATGCTTGACTGTTTTTAATGTCCTTGTGTTATTTAAAATTGTGCTCAAGTTTTATTGTTTTATAGTGCTATAGGTACACCCCACCTTGATGGCCTTTTAGCAAATAAGGTGGTTTATAAATGTTAATTAATAAATAACTATCCACTGGCATGAGGTAGCAGTGGGTTGGGTGAGTCACCCCCTATATGTGGGTTTCTTCTTCGCCATCCTTCCCATTTTTGGTTTGCTCTCTAAGCTGAACGAACAGATAACAGCCATGAGGAATGAATCCACCTCCTGCCATCAGGCATTCTTTCTAGGGTTACAAGTGTATTGTTTTTAATTAGCAACTCGTGGGTGCCACATCTTGGAAGCGCTGCTGCAACTGGAAAGCTAAACATTCACTTTGTGGGGATGGAAAGAGAAAGAGGTCTCACAAGCCAAACCGAAGGCTAATCTCGCTACTAAGCAGCCCATTTGTCTCAAGAGGCCGAGAAGTGTGTGCACCTTGAACCGCTCCGCCACTGAAATGCAGTCTGTTTATTTGGCAGCGACGTGCAACTTCAGGGTGCCGGGGATGAACTGATGCTTGTGTTCCGAAGTTAATTAAAAGAGTAATCTAAACGAGGCAAGTGCCTGATGAGATGCCAGCAATATACAAAGGCATTCTTATCCGCTGATACTACAGGAGAGAGAGATTGACACTCTAAAGTAATTACACAATGAGGCACTGCAGAAGCTCTGGGCCTCAAAACACTTGCTCCAGTAGGGGAGTGCTTCACCTGCTTCAAGGGAGATGCTCCATAGGAAGTGCGGCAAGGACTGCAAACCGTTGAGATGGTAAATAGCTCACTGAGATTCCATTCAAGTCTATGAGTCCAGGCCACTGACCTGCACACATAATTGCCTCAATCCAGGCCCAGCAGATAGTGCACACACTATCACCTCTAGAGTCTATAGCGCTCTTAATGTACATGCTGCTTTATGCAGGGGGCCCTGCCCCAAGGAGCTTACAATCTAAATTTTGACACTGGATGGAGTCCAAAAGAAAGAGTGGGAAAGTAAATGAGAAGTAAGGAAAGCAGGAGATGGATATGTGCAGAAGATGTTGCACAAGCTAATGCTTGGTTTTGGTTTGGATGAAGTGAGGACTGAGGGCTTAAGCCAAAGGCTTCATGGAAGAGATAGAAGAACAGAAGGTTGCCTTCCACTATTGAATCAGAGGACTGGTCCATCTAGTTCAGTAGTCTCTGCAATATCTGATGGCAGCTCTCCGGGGTTTTAAACCAGGGAATTTCCCAGCTCTTCCTGGAGGTCCTGGGGCTTGAACCCAGAACCTTTGGCATGCAAAGCAGGTGCTCTACCACTGAGCTATGGGAAAATGTTTCCCCATTCACTTCAAGGGAAGAAATGACTTGACATGGACAAAAGAATGCATACAAAGCAGACACTCCATGGAAGTGAATGAGGAAGCCAGTAACTGGAGCTCCATGTTATTATGTCTACGGTACCTTCCTTGGAGACATTTCATCTTAAGAAAGCAAATAGATTGATTCATAGAAGTGAAGTGTACAGGTTGGGTCAAGATTTAATCATACTTAAAAGTAGACCCACTGAAATCTATGGGACTTATGTTAGTTATATATCAACGGGCCTACTCTAAGTATGACTAAATCTGGATCCAAGCCTACAACTTTTTTTTTAAAAAAAAAAGATGGAGGCCCTTAAAACTACTACCAAGAATACCAAAAGTGAAGTCTGGGGTAGACAAGCCACGACAGAACTCCACAATCAGTGGGTGCATCCAGGGCAGGACTCTAAGGCAGAAATCCAGAAAGGGCCCCACTCAGAAGAATGAGCAGGAGGCCCTCCAAACACAGCAGAACCGGCTCACCCCACCCATTGTCCTCTAAAGATAGAGTGGGGAGCAAGACCATTAACTCCAGACTTTTAAATTACCTAACTGCACCACAGCCCACAATAATATTAGATATGTTAAGGAGCCTATCTACACTATTGCTTTAAAATGGTTTATAACAGTTTTAAACTGGAGTGGTGAATCTGCTCTGGGTTTCAATCAGAACCAGTAAGCCTATATACACCAGTTGCTGAGGAACATGGGCAGGAGGGTGCTGTTGCACCCTTGTCCTGCTTGTGGGATCCTGCTCAACAGCTGATTGGCCATCATGTCAACAGATAGACCCTTGGTATGATCCAGCATGGCTCTTCTAATGTTCTTAAAGGGCCTATCCAAAAGTGTGGAAGCACCTTCGATAGCTCCGTTAAAGTTCTGACTGAAACCAGGAGTGGATTCATCACCCCACTGACATCGGAGCCAACAAACTCCACTGTATAATGGTTATTTGGGAGTTCTCCCATTCCCATGGTGAACTGGCATTGCTGGTTATAACTCCATCCCCCCCCCCACACACACACACCACAACTCCTGATAGGTTTTCAAGTAGGTCTTGCTGAAGACACTGAAAACTGTCACCGCTTTGTTGTGCAGGGACGTAAATTGCTGCACAACCTCCCACAGAAAGATGCACACGTTGAAATATAGTAGTGTGTGTGTGTGTATTTTGAGAACGGACCCGCCTTTCCTTCATCATCCGGAATTAGCTTTCTCTTTGACGTCGGTGGATTTAGTAGCTAGTTGGGAAATTTTAATTTTAAAGAGAGAGAGAGAGAGAGAGAGAGAGAGTCATCACCTCGCAATCTAAGCGCAGATGCTGAAGAGGAATCATAACACTGTGAAACCTCAATGGCAAATAATACAAGAAAAAGGTAGCCGATTGGAAGTCATGTGCTTGGAGCATTCCCTGGTGGGCTATTGGGTAAGGGGCTTGAGATGGGGCTTCCCTTGCCATCTATGAGGGCTCGTCACAAGCGACGCTACTGCCCCTTTCAGTACCGCCAGGCGCACGAAACTTCGGGGAGGCAGACCAGGAAGGGCCTCGCTGCTGCTGCTGCTGCTGCTGCTGCTGCTGCTGCTGCTGAAGAAGGCGAGCAGACGGCGGGCGTCTGGAATCCCACCCTTGTGGCGGTGATTGACACCCAGGAGGACGGCTCGAGCTTTCCAAACCCAAAGCCGATCAGCCAATGAGCTCGGCCAAGGGCGGGTTTTGGCAGTTGGAGCGGCTGCTACTTTATTTGACTCGCCGGCGCTGCCGAGGGCAGCCCAGAGCCGAGCGGCACCATCCAAGAGAAGGGTGCGCGCGAGAGGCGGGCGCGCCTGCTAGTCGGACTCGCCAGCGCTTGGACGGCGGCACGGGGCGGAGGAGTTGGACCTGGCTCGACACGTCGTCCTCCGCGGCAGCCGGCAGCCCCCATGGCGACAAGAGGGCTTTAAAGGAGTTAGGGGGCTTTGTCAGGATCTGGGCGACTCCGGGTACGCAGAGGACAGCGCGGGATCCGGGCGGGTCTTTTTCTCCCCCGTGGCTAGTTGCCGGTTTCCCAGGAAGGTCACAGGCGGGGCAGGCGTCGCTTTGCGGCGGCTGGGAACCACTTTGGGTCAGGAGCGAAGGCACGGGCAAAAAGCCGCCGACGATTCCCCGCCTCGCCGGAGAAGACCTGATCCGAAGCCGAGGAGCGGGGATTCTCCTCCAGCAGCGGCTTCCTCTCCTGGAGAGGGAAAGGCAGGGAACGACAGCTGGAGACAAAGAGGGGGGAAACTCCCCGATTCTCTCGTTCCTCCGTAGCCGGGCTTCTCCTGTGGGGAAGGCGGCGAGCGCCTGGTTGGTGCTGTCCCAAGCTGTGACCTCGGCGCCGCGCTTTCCGCCTCTGCTGTGCCCTGCTGGGTCTCCCGGAGAGACCCATCCGGATTGGGTATATGGGAGCGGTATAGCTGCTGCAACATCTGGTTCCCAGGGATCAGCCCCGGCCAGTTCCAAGGAACCCGCGGCGATAGAGGTGGGCGGGTGGGTGTGTTGGGGAAAAGAAATCCGGATCGGCCAACGACAGTTTTCCTCGCCAACAATGAGGCGTGGAGAATCCGCCCCACCTGATCCCTTTAGGCGTGCGCCTGGTTTTGTTTTGGCCTGTGTGTGTGCGTGGTTACAATCTTCGTCTTCCCTCTCCCCGCGTGATTCCACTATTCTTCCACTCTTCTCTCTCTCTCGCTCTCAGATCCGGCGATTCCTTCTCTCGCCCTGTCATTGATGGGAAATCAACTGGATCGCATCACCCACCTGAATTACAGCGAGCTGCCGACCGGGGACCCATCGGGGATCGAGAAGGACGAGCTGCGCGTCGGGGTGGCTTACTTCTTCTCGGATGAGGAGGAGGATCTGGACGAGCGAGGGCAGCCAGACAAGTACAGCGTAAAGGGCTCCAGCAGCCCTGCCCAAGAGACGCCCACTCACCACCACCACCACACGCCGCAGCTGGTGCTGAGCGAGACCCAGTTCTCTGCCTTCCGGGGCCAAGAATGCATCTTCTCCAAGGTGAGCGGAGACCCCCAGGCTGGGGATCTGAGCGTCTACCCGGTGTCGGCCCTGCCTGCCCTGTGCAAGCCGGGCGACCTGCTGGAGCTGCTCTACCTGGGGCCGTCCGACCACCCTCCGCCGCCCCCGCACTGGGCGGTCTATGTGGGCAGCGGCCAGATCATCCACTTGCACCAGGGTCAGATTCGCCAGGACTGCTTGTACGAGGCGGCCGCTGGCAACGTGGGCCGGGTGGTGAGTAGCTGGTACCGCTACCGCCCCCTGGTGGCGGAGCTGGTGGTGCAGAACGCCTGCGGCCACCTGGGCTTAAAGAGCCACGAGATCGGCTGGACGAACTCGGAGAGCTTCGCCGCCTGGTGCCGCTTCGGCAAACGGGAGTTCAAAGCCGGCGGCGAGCTCCAGCCGGCCACGGGCTCTCAGCCGCCTCAGCAGCAATACTATCTCAAGATCCACCTGGCAGACAACCAGGTGCACACGGTGCGCTTCCAAAACCTCGAGGACCTAATCAGGGAGAAGCGCAGGATCGACGCCAGCGGCAAACTGAGGGTGATCAAAGAGCTGGCCATCGTGGATGGCAAAGAATAAACGGCGGAGCCGAGGCCGAAGAGCCCGGGGTTGGGTGGCTGGAGGGCAGAAGGAGGCGGAGGACCACCCGTGGCCCGGCCGGTGTGCACAAGCCGCCCTCCCGCCTGCCTGACTCGCTCCTCCTCACCACGTGGCTGCCTGGCCGGGCGCCTCCGTATTTCATCTCCTTTCCCGGTCCTGCTTTTCCATCGAGGGGGGAAAACCATGGCAACATTCCAAACGAAACCAGTGCCGCTCCTGCCCCTTTCATTGGCCAGGGTTGGGTTCGCCTCCGACGAACCACCGCAACTGTAGTGATAACACTCCATCCACAGCGACAGAGAAGTGGGGCAGGGCAGAGGGGGTGGGGTGGCAATCGATGTTGACCTTACTTCCCAACGTGCTTAATAAAATTTCAAATGGAGATATATAGACACAGAAAGAGAGAGATGTTTCCCTTGTTACCGGGTATGGCTTGAAACCTGGAGGAGGGGTGGGAACTGAGATTTTTGTCTATTTATTTCGATGTGGGTTGTAGTTAGCTCTTTCTTCCACCAGATTTCCCGTGCAATCCTCTACATCTCAGTGGGGCTTACTCTTGAGTAGGTGTGTAGAGCCGATGTGTCTACACACGAGTAAGTCCCACTGAGTTCAATGGGACTTACTTCCAGGTAAATGGGCATTGCGCTGCCACCTTACAGGACTCGATGATAACAACATGGTGCATAGATTCTAGGCATGTTTATTTGGAAGTAAATCTTACTGGGCCTCTATCTGAAGTAAGCATGCATAGAATTGCAAGGTAAGGTTGCAATCCTATGCATACCTACCTGAGGGTAAGCCTGATTGGACAGTTCCTGGGACTTACTTCTGAGTAAATGCACACTACATGACTGCAACCTTATGTACAGTTGGGGAACACAGTGGGACTTACTAAACATTGGGTGGCAGGTTATTCTTTAACACCTTCAACCACACTGTAGGTTTGGGTTGTTGTTGTTGTTGTTTTAAAGTGTCTTTGAAAGGATAACACCCTCCCTGCAATTAATGCATGCTCCTGGCTGAAGTAGAGCTTCTAATCTGTGTTAATGACTGCTATTGCACAGAGCCAAGCCGCAGTATTGATTCCAGTTTAATATGATCTTAAGGATGTTTCTTTGAGTCAGTTTATTGGGCAAGGAGTGAAGGAAAGTCGCTTGGGTTTCATGCTCATCATTAAAAGTTTCTCCTTGGGATCCGACTGTAGAACTTGTGCTACTGGAGCACAGAGAAGCAGGTCTTTTGTGATTGCCCTCTCTCCCGCCCCAATCCTTAGCTGCTATTTTTTTAAGAGTATTGGGGCATGGTTTGGATAAAATGGGGTAGAAGTTGGGGGCTATGGTCTATGAACGTCATTAAAGCCCTCCCCTTTCCCAGTAATTTAAGAACAGTTTATAACCCTAGCCATGTAGGTTGGGAAGACCTAGTGTTCTCCTATACAAGTGGACTCAGAAGTCAGCCCCTCTAAGATCAATGGGCTTTACTCCTAGGCTAGTATGTCTAGGAATGTATCCTAAATGTAATCTGTTGTTAGTTCCACCACTATTACACACTCCTGATTTAAAGCAAGGCACTCCATACGTGGCTGGGAAATGTTGGGAGATGTAGGAGGTTTTTTCCTATCAAAACGTGCATAGGATTATGCCTTAATAGACATAACTGATATAGACAATGGCATCAAAAGCAAAGCCCATAATCGAATGGGTTACACCTTAGGGAGCTGGAGTAAACAGTAGACTTGACTTTAAAAAAGTCTAGCCAGATATTTAGATTAAACTTTGGAGGGATGGGGAGAGTGACTTCTTCAGGCAGCTCCTACCTTTTGAAAAAATAGTGTACTCAGATCCTTAAATTGCAATAAATTTTATAGTGATACGTTTTTCTTAAATGTATGGTGGGGCGTGTTTTAATGCCTCATTGAAAGGGATCATGTTTTAGTAAATACTGCTGCAATCCCGTTGAACACAGTGGGATTTACTTCTGAGTAAACATACATGGAATTGTGCTGCACATTTATTTCTGAAGGGTTCTCTGTGCAGTCATACTGGCACTGATCTTTTACTGGTGGAACGGAGAATTGAGAGCAGGTGACTTACCTTTTTTTTTTTTTTTTTTGGAGACCAAAGCCATTCCTTAAAAATAAGCATGTGGTATAGGATGCATATTCCTTCAAGTGGGAGAACTTTCAAGGCTCCAATACTATGCATGCTTACCTGGGAGTAAGTCTCATGAAACTTAATGGAGCTTATCTCTGAAGATGTATTACAGGATTGCCTGGTTACCTAGAACTACTGAATTCAGTGGAAGCTCAGAGTCCATATGGCTATGAATGGGCTGCATAAGATGTAGATGGAGGCTACAACCCTATGGTCACATGAATAGGATTACTCTACATGTTTACTCAGAAGTAGTCCGTCTTCCAGGGACATGGACATAGGATTGTAGCCTTACTGTGCAGCTATGTATGTCAACTAAGAAGTAAGTCCCACTGAGTTCAATGGGGCTTACTCCCAGATAAACGGGTATCAGATTGTAACCTTAGTTGGAAATAACTCCCACTGAATACCCTGGGACTTACTTCTGAGTAAAATACACATAGGATTGGGTGAGCTACGAGTATAATTTTTATATGTGCTTTTCTGGAGAACATGTTTGAAATTCTCTGTGCAATCACTCTGTGGGACTACTCTGCTTAAGTGATTTATGGATCACTGTAGCTGTTGCACTCCTGCATATTACACAGCCATTGTACAACTAGCACTGTATTGCTATATTCATTTTCTCTGCCTGCACAAGAATATTCTGCAGGAAAGCAGAGGGAGGCAAGGATATTCCAGACAATAGCTGTTCATTATTTATAGTTCCACTTTGACAAAGCGGAGACTAGATGGGCGCTGAGTTTGCTTGAAAAATCAAACTGATTACAAATCGGATTTGGCTAAGTTCAGAAGGCCAGAAAATATATCTCCGAAGAGGAAAACTGCTTCTTCTTATGTTTCCCTTTTAAATCCTCATTCCATTTTGCTCAGCATTTATCTGGTGTGGGTAAAAAAACCAGGAACATCAAAGACAATAAATTGTTCTGAAACACAGAGTCACAGGCGTTCTGTTTGTATTAATACTAAGTGGCATATTTTGTATTGATAACCAATCTTTTCCATATGCCAGTTGTAAAACAAATACCAAAGATGTTTTTTGCACAAAAAAAAAACCCTTTAAAAAAAAACTATCAAGCAATAGAGAGCCACATGCAGAAATATACATTCCTTTGTCCTTACATTCTCCCTTCCTCCAATGCAATGTTCCTTGCTCTGTTTGCTAAGAAGATGCCAGAGAGGGAAAAGTAACCATAATGTTAAACAGCTAATTGATGTCCATATTTTCTGATATGTGGAGGAAGTTGTTTAAAAACAACAGTAACAAAGAGTGTGGTTTCATTTTTCTTTAAAAGCTGTCAACCTGTGCACATTTATTGGGAAATGCATCCCTCTGACCTGGTTTGCACAATCACTGTGGCATAAGTGAGTCACAATAGCTTGTTTAAGTACAACACATGCTGGACATCATTTTCCTAATTACCTGCCTGGGCACAGCTTGTCATGTCATCTGGACCGGGTGGCTTGGCTTGTTTGAGGGGAAAACAACCCTCAAATAACCCATAGCCTGTTGGTGGGTTATTTGAGGGTTGTTTCCCCCTCAAACAAGGCATGCTGCCTGGATTTGGATGACACAACAAGCTGGTCAAGTAATTAGGCAAATGGTGCCTGTCATGTAATATGGCTTGTTCAAGCTGCACTGATCATATGAACCAGACCACTGTGTTAAAATTTATCAGGGCTGATTCATACTTCCATTATGTTGTTAGATGGTGACACCATCAATTAATTTTGCATGGGTGTATCTGTGGTATCATATAATTTTCTGTGGGAAGGATCCAACAGTGTCTGGTGCATAGGTAACGTTGGATCCTTCCCAGTGCTTTTCAGTTATGTGTGAACAGACATGCAGTGGTTAGTTATCGGCGCCATATTCACACATGCGCGCCCATCACTTTGTTTTTTCCTCTGCATCTGAGTGTGAGAACTGGCTATTAAAACAATGCATTTGAGGTGAACAGAAAATTTTATTTGTGGCATTGTGATGCCCGCCCACACATGTAGTGGTCACTGAATCTCACAGTCCTTGACATAAAGCATGCACATGTGAACTAAGCCTTGTTCCCTAATGAGTGTGCATAATACGTGCGCCTTCAAATAGGAGAGTGCTTCATTAATGTTCAACTACCAGGGGCGAATCAGCTTCCTAGGATGATCACAATGTGCTTGAATAGCCCCCAGTCCTGCGTCTTTAATAAATATTTCTACATTCAATTTGAGTGCAGTTGGCGGCTGATTGCAGTGATCCTCTTATCAGAAAGATGAGCAGAAGCCATTCTGTGTCATCTTAGGTGGTCTTGGAGATAAAGCATGGAGACCATGCTTAATGTGATGAGTTGAGCTACTGTAGCTTTGTAGTGGTCTTGTACTGTAGCTTTGTAGTGGTCTTGTAGTGGTCTTGTGATGAGGAAAACCAATAGGGTTTCATGAGTTTACTGCAACAGCACACCAGTATATTGAGATGCTTGGAATTTTATTTTATTTTATTTTTAAGGAAGCTGTGGATTTAATGCCTGTTGAGAGGTTTCATAACCAGGTGGACTTTGTAGGATTTCAGCTTTCAGTCCTAATCATCTTTTTCAATGGAACTCATTACCATGTAATCACTGGGAAGAACTTCTGTATAAATGTGTTGAGGATCAGAGATGTGCATTATGTTGCATTTCAAGCATGCTGTCTTCAGTGGTCCTGTGGATCATTGCTCACCACCAGTTTAGGTTCATACTGGAGGCCCATGAGAAATGTTACTATCCAAATACAGAGAGGGGGAGGGCATTTTGTAGAATCACATACTTAAACTATTTGTTGTTTTTGCCTCTAGAGCCACATACTTGCCTATGTAGAGATTTTCATGCTTGCACATGCTTTGGTCCTGTTAAAAATGCTGAGCAGGAGTGAGTTGGAGATGACTTTCAGCATATAAGTAGCAACCAAGCTGGTTGAAATCTGACTCTGATCCACAATCCAGCTAAGCTGCATTTGTAAGTCTGGTTTCGCTGGTATCATTAAGTTTGTTTGATTGCAGTGACACTAACAGTGCAACCCTATGCACATCTACTTGGATGTAAGTCCCACTGAGTTCAGTGGTGCTTACTCGCCAGTAAGTGGGTCTAGGATTGCAGCCTAAATCTAAGTATTTAAGTAGGATTTGGGGTGGATTTATACATGCTTAGGATTTAAGCATATATTTGAATACTCTGAGCCCTTCTGATCTCATCTCTGTACTTGAGCTAATAAAGTGATTGAACAATGATTAACTCTTAGCACTGAAATTGAATATATCTCCACATTCAGTCCAAGTTTACAGAGCTTGTGCCTCAAAACAGAGCGGTCTAGCTGTGTGTTGTGGCAAGGCAACCCACCTGGGGCATAATGAAAGCAGGGGAGCAATGAAGCACCTGGGAGGCCACAAAATCTTTGTTCAGTTTTGGTGGGTCACACATTGTGCAGGCTTGATTTTTAACCCCACTGAAATACTATGTTCTCCCACTCGCTCAACATTCTATCACATTTTGGTGTAACAACGTAATGGGACCCAGACTTAGGCTACGCAAATAGGAGTAGACTTGATCCTTATGGGATTAACAAAGGCTTTAGCTTCCACCCTGATTATGGTGGCGGGAACTGATGGGTGTTATAGTTCAAAACATCTGGAGGGCTACAAGTTGTCCACCCCTGTCTTGTATCATATATTGCTGCCATTCGCTCCTATGGGGGAGAAATTCTTCACTTGGAAGCGATGAGGCCGTAGGGACAAAACTTGCCCATCACCCCTGACACTGTGGACCAGCCATTGCCAATAGGGACATGTGTAGGGAGTAGAAAGTTTATTTCTTTGAAGATCCCTGGCCAAACAAGTGTCAGGGTTCTTCAGCTAGTAAATATATTTATTAACAGCAGTTAGGGGGTTATTTGTTTTTTTTCTAACTATTGATTATTCAGATGCTCTGTGAACCTCTGTATATTACCCTACTTCCACAACAAGGAACTGGATTACTTAGAATAGAAATGAGTTAATCCAGCCAGGAAAAGTTAAACATTTTAAATTCCTTAGGTGTCAACAGGAAGATTCAACATTTGTCTAAGTGTTTCCCATTTAAAGTAACAGGCCTCTTAGCCTGTAATTATGTGCCCAATTACTTGGCAGTTAATCCCATTGAGCTCAATAGGATGTCCTTCTGAGTAAACATGCATAGGATTGAAAAGCAAAAATGATTAACTTTGGTTATGTCATGCCTTAGTGTGGTTAGTTAATTGAATTACATTTTCTTGATGGGGTTTTCAAAAAGTGATGATCATACCCTAGGTCTGTAATTTCTACATATTACAACTTCTTGATTTCTAGATAAAGCAGTTTCGTTGACTTTTAATTTCCTGTTTCTAAGTAAATTGTCAATACCTTTGGAGATTCTTACAAGATTTTCTCAGTAATGGGTTATTTTTAATGTCACTTTAGTAGAATATTAAGGCTGATATCCTTAAAATATTGTGCTTTCTAATCATGCCTAGAGAAGGTTCCTAAACATAGTTATTCCAGGAATGATTTACTGAACCAGTTTTGAATTGTTGTTGTTGTTTGCAACAAAAAAATGCCTATCTTTACTAGTATATTGTCCGTCAGTGAATGGAAGCTTGTGGTGATGCAGAGAGAAATCTGAGCTTGTCACTTCATAGCAATCAATACGGTTACGGCAGACCTATAAAGCAATAACTGATGGAGGCTTCTTTTTTTCCTACTAGAAATATCTTTTCTTTTAGCTGATGCTGGCTGAAGTCTAAACATGCTGCCGCTGGAATGATCAGCTGTCCTCTAGGTTATGGATCCCTCGAACAGATCCTTCATAATTATTTGCGTTATCTTTCCTTTTGAGTGGCTGGATGTGATGTGGCCTACAAACTCACTGATGTTAAAGGCCTTTGTGGATTCCACTGCAACCCGGATTGTTGGTTTTTAGAGCTGAAGCTCTTTCGCACTTTACAAAATCAACCCAGGGCTGTTAACTTCCTTGCTAATCAAGGAGCTAAATCTAAGCTGACAACTATGGTGATCCATTACTATTAAAAGATAAAGTGGTGCAGCTAATGTTGGACTTTGAGGTCAAAGTCCAGGGCCCCACAGACCAAAGGACCTCCAAATGGACCTCTAATATAGCTAGAGTGACCAAACACAAAAAAGGGGCGCAGCTCCTGCAGCTTTAACTGTTGAGATGAAGAGGGAATTTCACTGGCTGCTGCTGCATGCATACAAATGACACCAGCTGAAATTCCCTTTTCTATACAACTGTTAAAGATACAGGAGCCCTGTCCTCCTTTTCATATGGTCACCCTACTCAGGGCCATCAAAGCTTCCCCACCCCGCCATCCCCACCACCAGGCCATTAAGTCCAGGGTCTAAAGTCACTAAGGTCCCCTCTAGAAGGATTTGGTTTGGCACCTGGTTGTCTGATTATGCGCATCTTCTCGGAATTGCTTTTACGGCAAATCACTGTATGTGGGAGGCGGTTAAGCTCATAACTGGTTGCCTTACCGGTTGTACGAAACGTGCTTTAGAGGTGTTTCATGCGGAGAATCGTTTGTTCACATGGTCATAATGTGCTGTAACGGCCGCGGTAAATTAAAAGTCGCTATTTAACATACATTCGATAATGTGCATAATCGGAGAGAAAATGTGCCTCAACCCCCGATTTGCGTTCCGCTCTTGTAGAGGTCAAAATTTTAATGCGCCTTGAAAGAGCTTTAAATGCCTCTTGTAGAGGCACCCATAGCTGCACCACTGAAAAAATCAATGGATTTTAGACCTATGCACAAAATTCTCCATCTTGTCCCTGGGCAGATATTTTGGGGCGGGAGAGAGGGGAATTCTCCAATAGTTTCGGGGGGGAGTGAGGCTCATCATTGGCATTAGCAATAGCAGAGCTTCCCCCACCTTTCCCGTTTAAGGTTTATTTTCTGCCTTTAAGAGTGGCAGCAATAGCAGCAGCGACTCTGGGCACCCTGACCACCATTTTACACCCTCCACAAAAGCCCTGCCCTGGCATTGTTTTGAGACATTGTGGGGGTAGAGGGATGGCAGCCACCACCACACACACACACACCAGTGGAGAATGTTTGGAGAAAATTCTGCAATGTGACCTTCAGAAAATGTCTTCTGAGCAATGTTCTGGCTCAGCTCTACTAGAATTAATGTGGCATGGTGGATAAGGTGTTGGACCAGGGATAGCCCTAGGCAAGCCATTTAATACAGGGATGAAAAGTAGGATCCAAATTAATATTCTACCCTTTCTAGTGATCTGAGAGTCCAAAAAATAAATATAGTTCAGCACTCTCTTTTCCCCCTCCTCCCTCCCCCTGGCTGGAAAAGAGGAGATTTGGGGAGGAAATAGGAATGTTTCGATTAACTTACTTTATTTCACAAGGAAGATCTAAACATGAGAGCAACTCTTCCTCTGTATGTAAAGGGTTTTGTTTCTTTTTAACTCATCCTTTGGACAAAGCATGTGAAATGTCAAGCAATGTACAGCTTCGATAACAAAACTGAAAGCACAAAACAGCTTTTGTGAAGCTTCTTTTTTTTTAATGAATCATTTGGGTGAGTTGCAGAGCTTGGCCAATACGAAATTCTGTTATGTAACTGTATTTTTAAAAAATCAAAAGAATGTGTAAAGTAAATTGGACATAGCACTATCATATACATACAACAGAACATTATTCAATTTACAGTACTGTGGGAGTAAAGTAACTGTTCATTGTTTACTGTCAGGAATATTTGTGAAGCAGTCATCAAAAATCAACACCAAAGACAGAACTCTCATAAAATCTGAAACATGCCCCTTTTCAATAGTGGTCATGCCTGAATTCACCTATGTACAAGAGACAAGTCATCAAGTGATGTGCAGGCATATTTGTGCCGAATTAGCTGTCATTTATGTTTTTCTCTTGGGATGGCTCTTTGCTTTTCAAGTCTTGCCTTGAGCAAGGGGGTTGCTATAAGAGTTCTGATTTACACACAGGCTGCATTCAGACAACACGATAGTCAATGGTGGGGTAACAATCAACTTTACAGTTGTTTATCTAGGGGGTTCTCCCCACACAACATGGTAATAAATAATCAACTGTGGTGTGGATTAGGATCAGCGCTGAGTTGACTATGGCTGCATTCGGACGACACAATAGTCAATACAACCCCCAGTTGATTATTGTGTTGTCTGAATGCAGCCACAGAGATGCTTTGTCTGTAAGGGCTGCCCCCATTCACTCAACTGGAGTGGCAGTTTTACATGCACAGATGTACCCACCTCTATTAAAGTGGATAGGGGAACTCTTAAGTCAGGGGCGCTCTTGTGAACATGCAATTGGAATACAAATGTTGTCTGGATCAGGATATTATTTTTGACATGGCCACTATAATTGGAGTCTAGCAATACTTCTCAACAAACCAGATTAGCTAGGAGTTCTGGTATATTGGTTACTACTTGCTTTAGTAAACCAGCTCTTGTATAGCATGTGTACATTTTATTTTCTGCTGAACTGAGTTCATGTGTGTGCATTGGGAAGTTTCTGGGGGATGTTAATACATGCTGCAAATGTGGCTTACTAAGTAGGAAACCCACCTCTCAATGTTTCTGTCAGTTCTATGCCTTTAAAATCTCAACAGGCAGAAATACAACGGTAGAAGCTTTTCCTAATACTGCATCTCCATGCCAGCAAAAGCCACACATTGATTTCTGCCTGTTATGTATGGATTGACTCTGTGGTTGAGCGTAGGTTGTTGTTGAACCGGAAGTTGTTTGTTGAACCGTGGGTTAGCATGTTGTATGAACCCAGAACATTTTCCGCAGGTCGGCTTGTTAAGCGTACAGTGTGGCTTATTTTTCCTCAAATGACCCATATTGAGACCTCATGGTTTGTTGTTGGTTAGGCTGACCATATGAAAAGGAGGACAGAGCTCATGTAACTTTAACAGTTGTAGAGAAGAGGGAATTTCAGCTGGTGTCATTTGTATGCAATTCGTACCTGGTGAAATTCCCCCTTCATTACAACAGTTAAAGCTGCAGGGGCCCTGCCCTCTTTTGTATCTGGTCACTCTAGTATAGTGACCAGATACAATTGCTTTGATGAAGAGGTGATTTCACCAGGTACTAATTGCATACAAATGACGCCAGCTGAAATTCCCTTTTCTCTGCAACTGTTAAAGTTACATGAGTCCTGTCTTCTTTTTCATATGGTCAGCCTATTGTTAGGTTGTTCAGGGTGGCTGACAAGCCACCCTGCGGAAAATGCCTTTGGTTCAAGCAACATGTTAACCCATGCTTCATGAACAACCCACACTCAACCACTGAGTGTGGGTTAGTGTGTTGTGTGCAAAGCCCCAGTAGTATCTTCTTCAGGTCAGTCACAGTTATATGCTGTGATCTTAAGATCCCTCCAGGTCTTATCTATATATTATTTTGTTCCTGCCCCTTCCAATTAGTAATAAAAATATATAAACATACTACTTTGGGAGAGATTACTCAAAATTATATTATCACCAATGCTGAATTCACAAAATGGCATGAATTTCTAATAAGCCAACCATTTACTGTTATGTTCACTCCAGCAGAGTATTTCTGGACTGGGTCATTCTGAAATGAATAATAATTGGTTGGAAAATGGTAGATGAAAGATGAGGGGGATAGGTGTTATTTTAACTGCTCGTGCTAAACTTCTAAAGTGCATAGGCCAGAGCTGTAGGCTGCACCCCTGGACCAATTAGCTGGAAGTAAACCTCACTGAATTCAGTGGGACTCATTTCTACGTAGATCTGTCCAGGATTGCACTGTTATAGTATTTGACCTGAATCCAGTTAGAATTAGTTGTGACTACTTCCCATTGAAATCAGCTCAACAAATTCACTTCAGATCGTTAGTTTTCAGTGGGACTTAGGATGCATCCTACATCCACTTTCCAGGGCATAAGCCCCATTGAACAGAATGGGGCTTCCAAATAGACATGAATAGGATGCACTGTTAACTATAACAAAACGTAGCTTCTTCGAGGCCCTCGGCTCTGTTTCAGTTCACTATTTATTTTAAAACGTGTATGCTACTCTTCAGTGAACCACTCTGAGAGGCTAAGAAAGTAATTTTTTAAAAGCCCACAATAGAAATACATGTACAACCAGATATAAATCATACAAACTGCTTGTTTGCAGTGCTGTGATTGCAACATGTCCACTTCTCAGCACTGACCTTCTCTCAAATCCAGGAGTCTGTCTTCATGGCGCCATTGGCACTGTGTTCCTCCTAAACCCCACATTTTCGCTCACCTGGGGTGGTGTCAGGCAATTCCCACGCCAAGGAGGGAGCATGGGGTTTCAGGCTGTCATCCAAGTACCAAAGATGCCACCCTGTCTTCTTCCTGATTTCCGGCAACCAATTGCTGGTCGCCTTCCACTAATACTGCTCCCCAGATCAGCCACGGAGTGAGGTCAGTCAGTGGAAGAGCCAGGGTGACCTCACTTCCACTGAAAAAGTCAGGGTAAGTCCCTGACTTTTTAACTGTGCAGCTTCGCGGAAAAGCCTTGCGGTGGCTGCGAATCTGCAACTGCATCATATAACTGATGCAGCGCAGATTTGCAGCCACTGCAGGGCTTTAAGTGTGTATTGACAGCCCCCAGGAGCCAGAGCTCCACACAAGGCACACCATTTAAATAATCAGCAACAGTGCCAATCTGTGAAGAAGCAAGATATCTGGAAGTAGTATTATTAAAGCTGTCTGGGGGGAATCATATGAAAAATATGAAAGAAATACAAACAAGTGGCAAACTTCAAAGGTGCACAACAAAATTAGGTAAATGGTGGCTTATCTAGTCTGAAGCTCTTTCTTCTTTTTATGACTTCCCAGGTGTGAGTGCTTCTCCCCTTCTGTAACTTATTAAGGGCCAAACCAGACGTGACGGTAGAAATCCATGATTTAGGGGCATGAAACAAAGTGTGTATAGGGGGTGGGAGTTAAACACACACGCCCTGTCTCAACACTTCTGGTGGCTGCCTTAAACCACTTCTGATAATAATAATAATAATAATAATAATAATAATAATAATAATAATATATTTATTTATCACCCGCCTCTCCCAACGGATCGAGGCGGGGAACAACACCAAACACAAAATACAAAAACTGATTAAAAGCAGATAAAACCAGTACATCATTAAAACACCAATAAAACACCAATAAAACACTTTAAAAAAGTGGCTGCCTTAAACTGGTGGATCAAGATTTTGGTGATCCCAATCACAGCTGCCCTGCTCTTCCCATCTGGTTTGGCCTGAAGTGTAGGAGTTGGGGAGAATTTTGTTTGGTTCACATTTTGAAGTGAACCAACCTAATTCACCTTTTTTGGACTACAATTATCCCTCGGAGTGCGTCCTTCTCTGAATTTTGCTATGCAGTTCTCAGCTCAAAAATGCATAGATTAGCAAACATTGCATACAAAAATGCAAATTTGTGTGTGTGTGTGTGTGTGTGTGTGTTTAAATTATAGACTGATGCAGATATTGGACATAACAGACTTATGATTGAATATATCTCAAACTGCCATGGACCGGAAGTACACTGGTTTTCCCATCCCTACTTAAGAGAGAACATCAAAGCATATGTTTCTGGCTTGAAACATGTCAGGATAAACTATTTCTCATTGGTTGGATCCAGACTTCGTTATGCTTAGAGTAGACCCATTGATATCAATGAGGCATAATTTAGTCATGACTAAAGTCCCATTGAATTCAGTGAATCTACTCTGAGTCTGGATCCAACCTTAAGTCATATGAAATTTATTTATTTATTTGCACATTTGTGGTTTCTTCTTGATTTCTGGACTATATTCATATGAAGGACATGAAGATGAAAGGAGTACGTTATACAGACTTCCTTATAGATGAGGCAATTAAAAAAACTTAAAGGGTGTGGTGTGAGGATACAGGAAAAAGTCTAGGGTTAATAAATGCTAGAAAACACTGGGCAAGGCCCTGAAACCTATTTCCCAAACCAGGCACCAGCCCTATGTAATATCAAATAATATCAAATAACAATCAGGGTGACTCTGACCATGTGCAGGACACTTTTTCTGCACTCCTTACGTAATTACAGGCCAATCTCCTTCCCACTTCCTGAGTTTAGGGATGGAGCTTCCCAGTCAGAAGGCATGAAGGGCAAGCTGGCAAGCAACTCAGCACGTCTCTTTTTAAAACTTAAATGCTGGGTTTCAACTTTTATTGCATTGGAAGCCTGAAGCAAGTGAGGCAGAAGATTAAAACACAAAGATGATGTACTATTCTCTTCATCTTTTAGGATCAGTGACCTGCATAATTTAAGGCTTCCCTTTTCTTCAACAAAGGTATTGGCAAATTGCCCCTAGGGTGGGGAGATGTGTTTACGAGTTGTTGTTTTGTACAATACATTATTTGTTATAGAGAGGAAGTTCTCTCATGAAAGCAGGACTGCTTTAACTTCTCAGATAGGGTGACCAGATAAAATCCAGGTCAGGGCTCATGTAACTTTAACAGTTGTAGAGAAAAGGGAATTTCAGCCAGTGTCATTTGTATGCAATTAGTTCCTGGTGATATTCCCTCTTCATCACAACAGTTAAAGGTGCAGACACTATACTAGAGTGACCATATACAAAAGAAAGCATGGCCCCTACAACTTTAACTGTTGTGATGAAGAGGGAATTTCACCAGGAACTAATTGCATACAAATGACACTGGCTAAAATTCCCTTTTCTCTACAACTGTTAACGTTACATGAGCCCTGACCTGGATTTTATCTGGTCACCCTATTCTCAGATGTATGTTGCATTCCAGAGCCCCACATGTGCAATAATGCTTACATGAAGCTCCAGTGTGCAGAGGCTTCTCATTCTTTACAGCATAAGGTCCGATTCTGTATTTGCATGCTTTTTGTTTGTTTGTTTTTAAACCAAAATTAGCCTCTCCAAGGAAGTGTATAGGGATGCCTGACAGAGTTGAATGAGTTCTGTGTGCACACTGGGACTTCATCTTCTATACAAGATCACAGTAGTAGATGATAGCACACAATCCAGAAACTTTAAAACTGATAGTTTATAAGGCTGGCTTATAAAATCATTATTATACTATACATTATCATTTTAAGGAGGCATAGAATCATCCTAGATCAGTGGTAGGCAACATGGTACCCTGTGGTACCAGTGCACCCCCCCCCCAAATACCTTTCTTTATGTCCACCAAGGTGTCCTGCCTGTCCCACTTTTTTTTCCCAATCCACCAGCACCTGAGATTCCTGTGAAATAGGGTTCTGTTGGCGCTGAAAACTGCAGGTTCAAAGAGGTTGTTGAGCATGCTGGGGCTCAGCCCTCACCTCTGCCTTGCACTCAGTCTATTGAACAGTTCACTTGTCCTTTGCCACGCCTCCCATGGCAGCCATTTTGTGGTAATGCCCAGGACAGCTTCTTAAATTGTCAAATGCGCCCACAGCCCAAAAAGCTTGTCTACCCCTCTGCTAGATTCACTATACGAGCACCATTAAAAATATATTAAGATGAATTACAATCCACTCACTTATGAGCCAAACCTATTTGTAGAAAAAGCTGTTCTCAGTTTGTTTCCTAACAGAACTATTTGGCCTGCATCCATGCCTTTAACAGCAGCTTGATATGCAGGACTGAACAGATGACGCTTTTCATAGCTTGGCTCCAGAGATAAATACTTTTACCTGGTAGGCCTTGTGAATGGAAGGCACAGCGACAGTGTCTGGTTTGAAATTTCACTACGTTATTTTCTATTGCTATTTTAAGAATTGGTGTTCTTTTTGCTGAGGGTGATTTACATTGGATTCAGTACTGATCCTTAAATCATTTGTCGGGCATTTTCTCATCACATGCTATTGACTTAAAACGTGTTATGAAAAAGAGGACACAGTCCGCTGAAATTTACTGCTCTGCAATCCAATGAAGGAAGGGGACTTGCTCAGTACCATGCAGTGCCCTTACGCAGTTCCAATTTATTTTAATGGAGCCAATGCAGGGGAGCCTCACTGTGGATGTTGTCCATAGTGTATTGCACTTAACACCACGGGACCCAATCTAGCTCTGGAGATGCATAAGCCGGCTTCCAGGTGGCCGTGTACGCACATGCACATCTGAATGTACATCTGACAGAAGATGCAGGTTCTCCATGCCACGACATGCACCTTCTTCCACTAGGTATTCCCATGCAAAATCACATTCTTGCATGCTAGCCATGCATGGGCATTTTGCAACTAGAGTATGATTGTGCTAGTTTATGTGCCACAAGCAGTTATACATCGATAGAGCTTGGAAGCCCTTGACCAAAGGTGCTTAATGTGACTGATTCACTTCAACAAAATGAGTTTGCACCAATGTGTCTGGCACATGAGTACATCATGCTGCGTTCTCAGGCCATGCCACCACAAATGAACATTCCACAGTAGTGACTCATCTCGGTCGCATTGGTACCACCAAACCTTTTATTTGAACTAATTTATCCTTTTATCTGCCTTTAAAGCAGAACTCAGGTGGGGGTGGGGGAATCTGGCCCTCTTGGGGTCCCAGTCCATCCCTCCGGGGTTCTCCAGAGGGCCCTGCACCCTCTCCATGGACCTATCTTCTTTCCTCAACAACCGATCCCAGCTTTTCCGTACTTTTTCCCCTCATTCTAATGGATTGAAATGCCTCCTGTAAGGCTGAATTTCTGGTGCTAAGAGCTTTCAGTTAATCTATGCTGGTATTTTTTTTACTTTTTGGCCTCACCAACCATTGGAATGCGACCCTTTAGAGTTTCTCCAAACTGGAATTTGTTCCTTCGGGTGAAATGGGTTCTGCGCCCCTGCTTTAAACCGTAGCAAAAGAGGCACCAGTGAAAAATTAAAGGAACTCTTGAATGCCTAACGTGATATAGATTTTGAGAGTATATAGTTATATTGATTTCAAATATGATGAATGTATCAGATTTCTTCAGGCCAATGATAGCTAAAAGCTGGACACAAATCAGGAGGGGGGAAGAAGGCAGTCGACAAAGAACTTTGGGCTCCATTTGTTATATTGGAAGGAAGAATGCTACCGAAAAAGATAAATGAATTGATGGCACAATTCCAGCCAGCATGGGCACTTTTAAGTTTCATTGCTTTCAGGAAGACAGTTAAGCGCCTTTTTAAGCAGTTGACTTCAATGAGACTTAAATATGGAGTATCATCAAATGGGGGGGAATCATGTTTCCCTGCCATTGCTTTGCCTCCTGCTTCTGTCCCACAATAGGGACAAGTAGCTTCCTCTTTCTTCACACAGGGAAGAAATAGGAAGCCAGCAATGACCATGTGACCCATTCAGTGGGTGTTTTTATGGTGCAGCTTCTCCTGCACACAGAAGGAAATGGTGGCAAGTTTTGCTATAGCCCCCAAAATTTGATTTTCTCTGTCTTACTTTATGACAAAAAAAGACCAGAAGGATTGGGAGATGTGTGGACAGCAGCGTCAAAAGGACCCATGAAAAAACATGAGTGGCCATTAATAACTGTGCTATAAAACGCTCGTCTGATGAGCCCCATGATCAACACTGACTGGATCGTGCTCTGAATGTGAAGTGGTCTAAATCTAGGCAAAGTCAGTGACTCCATTTCCCACATTTTGAATATTAAAATGTGACAATGTGGAATATTCTACTTTGGGCCTGTTCAGACAACATGCTAAGCCATGATGGTTAAGCGTTTTGTACTAAATGTTATGGCTTAGCATGTCATGTGAAACATGACTTAGTGTGTTGAGTGGACCATTCCTAACCATGATGGCTCCATAAGCATGGTTTAAACATGCTCACTAACCACTTGCTGCACAAGGGTTAGCCACTTAACCATGGCTTAGTGTGTTGTCTGAACAGGCCCAATGTGTAGATCACAAAGAGGCAACTACTTTCAAAGAACTCACTGAAACTTTATAGTTAAGGTCTACATGCTATGGCAATTGTTTTGAAATTATAAGGGTGATTTAGAATAGAAGATGTGTTCATACCATAAGCAAGGGAAACTATGCAGTATGGTTTGTTTACCCCACCTCTATTATTTATTTTTATCATCATCATTATTATTATTATTATTATTATTATTATTATTATTATTATCATTATGTCTTGCCTTTTTCCCAATGCTGCACACATGCCAGGTATTTGTTCAATTACCAGCACCACATTGTGGGTTGCTGTGTTGCCTGAACCTGGCACATGGCATAGTAGGGCTAGCTTCTAACCCACCCCACAACCCCTACTACAAACCATGAGTTGTGAGGTGGGTTAGAAGCCACATGCCAGGTTTGGATGACATGGGAACCTGCAGTGTGGCATGAGTAATTAAGCAAATGGTGAACATGTGCGGGGTGGGGAAAACAACCCATACTGGGTAGTTTTCCCTGCTGATCGTGTGAACCCGATCGTTGTGTTTATTAAACGGGACATGGCTATCCAGCTAAAGCAGTGAGGTTCCAGTCTGGCCCTCCGGGATTCCCCAGGCAGCCCTGTCCCCATCACCCCTCTCCATTCCCACAGATGGCTTGGTGGTTTCGTCTCCTAAGGTTTTAGTTACTAGCAGTAAGACATTTGGGCTAAGATATGTTGGTATATTTAGTATTTTGGCCCGGCCCTTTGTGCTTTCGGCCCCACCCACCACTGGGATGTGGGCCCCAAGAGCTTCTCCAGAATTGACTTCAGTTATTGGGTTGAAAGAGGTTCAACACCCCTGAGCTCAAGTATAGCACAAACACTTTCCATTGATTTCTATGAGAGAATTAGGTATGTGCCAAATGGAACAATCCTATGCATGTCTGTGTATGTCCATTGAGTTCAGTGAGGCTTACTCCCAGGTAAGTGAGTGTATTCATGCAGCCATATTCATCTACTGAAGCCAACAGAACTTAAAAGTATCTAACTCCAGCTGCATCATGCCTACTATTTGTTGCAAGAGGGGCTATAGTGATGCCCTGCTACTATCTGCATCTGCTCCATGCTTCTGGTAGAGTTTGTGCTTGATTATGAAATCTTATGCCATAATAGATGACTTAAGGGCTTCTTCAAAGGAGCTGTTTTGTACTTGTGCCCAACATCTTCAGCCACAAAATGCATGTGTAGTATGGCATATATGATGCGTGCTTTTCCCCCCTTAGTCTTGCTCCTTTAAAACACATATAGCCATATGGCCATACTCCTTTTTCAGTCACTGGATAACACAAAGGGCTGAAAGGAGCATTCAAACTAGAGGTGTTCATAAGGTCTCACTCTGTCTGTCTCTTACACACACACACACACACACACAGAGGCAATGAGCCAAGGAGAATGCTGGACTCACTGGGCAATATCCAACTGTGTCAACCCACTAGTGAAAATGATGTTACGCTAGTGGAAACTAGGTTCCGAATTATGCGCAAGAGGTGAATCCAACAAAAGTTACATTTGTGCAAGCGCAGTTGTGCGAGAAGCTGTGCATTACACTTGAGCAACCCATTGTGCAACTGCTTGCACATACTTTTTGTGTAACACATTGTGCAATTGGTTGAGCATTCCGGTTGTGCGAGCCGTCACACAACCAATTGAGCAACTGCTCGCGCAATCAGTTGAACAAGTGTAATGCACAACCGCTTGCATAACTGAAAGATTCAGCAGAGCTCCGCTAGTGTTATGTGCGTTTGAGGAATGACTCTGTTGGATGCTGCCCACTGTGCCCACAAGTTCTGGCGTTGCGTCCGCATGCTTTCCAGTCCTTCAATCTGACATGTGCAACATTAGAAAGACAGGGCCTTCTTTAAAGAAGAAAAAAGGAGATGTCATTTATTATTCTTTGCATATATGGTTTCTGTATTATGTTAATATTTAAGTTTTATATTTGCAAATAAAAATAATAATAAAAATAAGACAGGGCCTCCATGCTTATACAGGTGTGCATGTGTAGGCTCTTCACAACTGGGGTTCCTCATAGAACAGGGACCCTATGCATACACACCTGTACAGGTGTAGTCCCCTTTTTTCAATGTTCACTGAACACATGGATATTGAAGGACGACCTGAAAGGCACGTCCCTGCTTCACCTTCCACATTTTGGGCATATGTTGGGGGAGAGGTTTAGTCTGAACAGGGCTACCATTTTTTTTTATAGTCATACTATTTATATCCCAACTTTTTTATATATAAAATATATTCAAAGCAGCTCATGAAATAAATGACTAAAAACACAATAACAATCATTAAAAAGCAGCAGAGACAATAAGACATAAGTAAAATGGCAGATAAGCTGAATACTAAAAGCCTGCCTGAATAAAAGTATCTCACCCACCAATTTGAAGGTGGACAGAGAGAGGGGAGTCAGTTGTATCTCACCACTGAAGTTTCACGTCTATGGCACCACCCTTGAAAAGACCCTGTCCCTGGTACCTGCCAGCTGTATTTCCAACAGTGATGGCCCAGAGATAAGCATCTTTGGAGCCGATGGGAGAAGGTGGTCCTTAATGGTAACCTGTTCCCAGTGTTAAGATCAACACCAGGTGGGCCTGGAAATGGAGAAGCAACTAGGGCAATTGAAAACTGGCATCATGTGTTCATATCATTAAACACTCAGCAGCTGGCAGCCATAGTCTACACCAGTTGCAGTTTCCAAATTATCTTTAAAAGCAGCTCAATTCTATTTTACAGCTGAAGTCTTTGTTCCTTAGAGGAAAGGGACACAGTGGGGGTGGGGGGGTGGGGCAGAGGTTGCCATCCCAGATCAAAGGTTTCAAGTTCTCCAAACATCATGTCCAGATCTACACCTTGTGTCAAGTCATTACGATCCAGTCATGGTAACACTATATCCCTCTTGTGCATTTATACCTTGTAGGACACATAGTGACATTTATTGCAGTATTTTGGATAACGTGGAATAAAAATCAGGAAATAACACTACGGAAGCGGCATATGGAATGTGTATTATGTCTCAACAGTCATCAGTGCACTTCAAAACTGCTATAAAGCAGTAGTGTAGATCTCCTTCATGTCATCATTATCATCATTGCTGTTGTTGTGATTACATCATCAGTGTGCATGGTGCTTTAGAGAGTACAAGAGGACAGGTTCTCTCCCGAGAAACTTGCAGTCTTCATGGAAAAGGTAGGCTTTGAATGGAGTAAAAGAAATGGCATCACACAGGTGTTCTGGAAAGTTGTTCCAAGCATATGGGGCAGCAAGGGAGAATGGACAGTGTTACCATGTGTCTTCATCTACACATGTCAATGAACACACGTACACAGGAGGAACACATGTTTGGGTCTTGAACCAACAATCACAGTGGCTGGTTTCGCACGACATATTAGGCAACGGAGGGGGAGATAGCGTACTGACAGTGCGTTAGGTAGGCGGTGCTCCCCACACGACACATTGCTCTGCCGTCTGTTGAGCGTCTGAAAGTTCCGACGTCCATCTTAGCTGCAGCGTCTCCTCCCTCCCCCCTCCCTCAGTCCTCCAGCCGTATCCTGGCATGCACTGCAAGTTCTACCGACTGTATCAGAGCAGCCAGGAATTTTCGGCTGTTCCGGCCGGCAGAACTCTATGACCAAACGGAATAGTCCACAGAGAGAGGGGGGTTGGTTTTGGACAACACTTTAAACAACAGGCTTCGAGCTAAACAACGTGCAAGCCCATTGTTTCTCTCTTGCTTAATTGGGCGGAAGAGCATACTATCAGTTGTGTGTGTGTGGTGTGTAACCCTCCGCACGACACAATAAGCAACACAACTGATGGTTGCTCCCCCCCCCCCGTTGCCTAATGTGTCATGCAAAACCTGCCAGTGTCACTGGAAAATCAGATTGTCTAATTTTCTACAAGAAACCAGTATTAGAGAAGTTGAATATAAGGTTTATTACATAAATCTAGAAGGTTGTACATGGGCATCATTCAAATTGGACCAGCAACTAACTGGTTAATAGAGGTGTGGTAAGCGGGATCAGGATCAGGAAGATCTAGCTATTTACATGTGATACAGACAAGAGGAAGTTGCATATACCAAATTAGAGGGGAGATTGATAGGTACCAAGCAGACATGCACAGGACCAAATTGGAGTTAGAGGGCAAATTTAGATTCAAATAACACATTGTATGGAGCAGGTAACTAGAGGCAAGAGCTAGGTAACTAGAGGCAGCTAGAGGTAAAAAAGGAGGTAACTAGGGGCATGGAAGGAGATGGAACTAGATAACTAGAGGCATGAAGGAAATGGAATTAGAGAAAGAAAAGACAATCAGGGCACATATTACCTATTCCACAGAGAGGAGTGTGTATGCTCTTTCCTTCAGGGGTTCACTGTGCATTGGATTGTACTTCTGTTTCAAGGCACAGGAGAATAGCTCCTTAGCAGCCTTCCACTAGGAAACTCAAATTCACCTGCAGCCTTTTGACTTGTGCTTGGTAATGTGCCTTGAAAGAGCTTTAAATTGCTCTTGTAGAGGCACCCAGAGTACCTTGAGATAGAAGCCAACTTGCACTGTAAAGAGAAGGTATTACCTCCGCTTGAAAACTAGCCATGATGGAAGAACTAAACAAAAATGGTTAGTTAGGGACTTTAAAAAAGCCCTAACTAACCAAAAATGGAGATGGGGAAGGAAGACTGGGGGAAGCAAGGGAAGAAAGATGGATAAAACTAAACATGAGCTCAAGCTGACTGAACCTGACCATGCTCACTAAGTACAAAGTTTAGGATACTTTCTTCAGTAAAGGGTTGCATGAGGAAGGATTTTTTCTTCTGGACTACTAGTAGAATCTTAAACGTTCTTACCATAGGCAGTGAGAGTAAAAATATGGAGGGGGGGGCATAAAGGGGCCCTGCATGCACAATTTGGATGGAGAACAGTAACCTTGATGGATGTTTATGTGTTTGCTAGTTGGTTGCACAGTGCTTCAGGTATGGAGCTTTTACTCAAGGGCTCTTGGATGGTCAGTTGAGTAGGTTGGTGCATCTTGGAGGGCTCATTACATTAGAAAATAAGCAGGGAGGAAGGTATCTGTACATTCTGAAGGCCTCAAGCCCAGTGCATACATACAGAGAGAGTCCCATCTGTGATCCAAGTTAATGGGACAACACAAGTTTACACTGCATGTACCCAGCATACCTAAAACTTGGCTTTGTGTACTTTCCCAGACTGAATGGAGATTCCAGAGTCAAGGTGCTACAGAAAACTCAAAATAGACGTGTGACTGAACTACTCAATAACTGCAGAGCCTTTGGAGGAGGCAGACATAGACACTCATAGAGGCGTGGGACATAATTATAGGTGGTGACTATTAGAATCATCTTTGGGTTCTTGTTTGTTTGTTTTTTGTGATATTCCTTTAAAATAGAAGTAAAGACCGAATTCTAATCTCTTTCAAATCCCAGTTCTAGACATATAATAAAAGCTATTCATTTCAATTTGCTTCCCTATAACATATTTAATATTATCATACCAGATTATGACTCTGAATCCTGCTAGAGTCAATGTCAAGTCTTCTACTGGCTAATGTTTTTCCTGGATTAAGACAATATAACCTATCAACTGGAAGCAATTCATTTTCTGACTGTAGCCATACAGGTGCCACACCATTGTAAATGGGGTCAAAATTGAACTTTATGTTTAAAGAAGATACAAACTGAGTCACTCATTATACAAAACTCTGGTTTTGAAGGTTCACACGCAAACCTAGTAATGCATTTCAGAAAACTGTTTTTTAAAAAAAACACAAAAAAATCTGAGAACGTTCCTTAGCTGAAAAGCTTTTTCATACAACAAAGGCTATTGAAATCCACCTATAAAGTATAGGTTTGGTTAGTCCCATGTGCCCTTATATGTTTTAAAGAAGACATTCTGCAGATATTTCCAAGAATTGGCTAAAAATATTGAACCAGTTACGTAATCATCTACATTTTCCAAGTCAAAAAGAAAAGGTCTTTTTTCACATTCATTACAAAGTGCCCTATTGCTTCTGTGTGTATCTTCTGACTGAAACATTCAGATACATAAAGCATTCACCTAATAAGACATTATTTATCCCAATATTTGTGCAAGTTATGCAACAATCACACAGATTCTTTTGCATGTTGCCTGTAGAATAACTAGGGATATTATCCAACATAGAGCTTGATGTGCTGAAGCCCGCTGAAATTAATTAACCTAACAGCAGGATCTTATGCATGTCTACTCAAAAATAGGTCTGATTGATCTCAATGAGGCTTACTTCCAGGTAAGTAGCCATAGGATTAAGAACATAAGAAAAACCATGCTGGATCTAGTCCAGCCCTCTGTTCATACAGTGGCTAACCAGCTGTTGAGCAGGGACCCACAAGCAGCTTTACAATCATTTTTTTAGGTGTGGTAATCAGAACTATACACAGTATTCTAAGTGTGGTCGCACCACAGATTTGTATAAAGACAGTATGATACTGGCAATTTTATTCTCAATTATTTTTCTAATAATGCCTAACATGGAGTTTGCCTTATTTACAGTGGCCACACACTGGGTTGACATTTTCATTGAACTGTCCTCCACAACCCCAAGATCACTTTCTTGATCAGCTCAGATCCTATCAGGTTATACTTAAAGCTGGGATTTTTTTGTGCCAACGTATATCACGTTACACTTGCTTACATTGATCTGCATCTGCCATTTGGATGCCCACTCTCCCAGTTTGGAGTGACTGTTTTGGAGCTCCTCGCAATCCCTTTTTGTTTTAACCACCTTAAATAATTTGGTGTTGTCAGCAAACTTGATCATTTTACTGTTTGCTCCTAATTCCAGATCATTTATGAACAACTTGAACCTATGGGCAATTTGTGGCCCTCCAGACCTGTTGGCTGCCTTAGCCAACATAGGCAACGGTGAGGGATTATGGGAATTGTAGCCCAAAACATTTGGAGGGCCACAAGTTGTCCACCCCTGCTATATTGGTTTGTGGACTCCGAGTATTACGCACAACAGCAATTTACTTTTCACAATGAGCATTCTGAAATTTCAAAAATCCCTGTCTAATGAAATATCCTTCCTCCCTTTCTTATTAAAAAGGGATTTCTCATAGTTCCCCCTTTCCCCATTTTCTTACAGCATAACATTCTGATTAGTTGTTTGCAATTGTTGGTGCATATCCTTGCACCTGTATTGATTCTCTCTATAATAGGTTGTTCTGGCTGTGTGGTTATATTCAGGCATTGCTGGTGGGATGTTTAGATTTTAATAGCAAACAAGCAACTTTTCAGCCTGCCCAGCCCTGGGCTCTCTCCTCTTCTGTGGCAACTATGTATTCATTTTAGAAGCAACAGGTCGATCTCAACCAATGGTTGTCCCCTCCTCTCCTCACAGCTGATGAGACCATTCCGAGTGTGCAACGTGGAAGTGCTCAATATATGTTGGACTTCTGTGCGGTTTAGAAGAAGCTGAGCTGTGGATAGATCCATTTTGGTTATTTTTCAATTACCCACAACCTGACCATGCCTGTTTTCTTGGCTAAAGTTCCATTTATACATTATTAGCCACAGTGTGCTTCCTTTAACACTACTCCCAGGAAGGCCTGCAGCTTCTATCCCTGTGGTTACTGTGGATCACATCTTTATGTTCCATTAGAGATGGGGTGGGCAACTTGTAGCTCTACAGATGTTTTGGCTTCATTGGCTATGCTGGCTAGGGCTGATGGGACTTCTAGGCCACAAGTTGCCTACCCTTGCATTAGAGGGTATCTATAGGGCTTATGGAGTTCTTCTGAAGGGCCACAAAATACCCTGCACTAGAGGGTATCTATGATGTGTACCACCTCTCTATGACTTAGGAGGCTGTCCATTATTATTACATAAAACCCAGCTGACAAATCACAGCTGTCAGTTCCAACTGCCAGTGAGGCTGTGCTCTCTTTCCCTCCCCTCCCTGATCCTATCATGAAGGAGGGGCCTCTCTCCTTAGTCTGACACATAGCTCCTCAGGCCAAGCTGCCAAGCCTGCTTGATAACTTTGTTACATCATCCTCTCGCCACCTTAAACTTTTGATCAGGACCTATTTAATGGCAAGAGCAGTCTCCAGTGAAGGCAATTCCTTGAACATGGGTTAACCTTTTCTCCAACGTGCACAGCTCCCCAAAATAAACCCAAGTGTGCTTTTAAGTGAATGCCTGGGATAAAGCATCAGCCACAATGTATCTCACTAGCATGGTACTTAACTAGATGGTCCTCTGCAACTAGTTGGCCAGAAAACACTTCCCCAAAGCAAAACTACTGATGTGAAACCAAGATACTCGGCAGAGCATGTTTTCTGCCAGGAGAAATAACAGATGTTTCCCTAGAATCCAAGCCCAAATTCAGTGTGATTTGGTAGCATCCCTACTTGACAGCTGTGGCAGTCCTGGGATGCATTCACCTTTCTAGGATTTTTGTTGTTGTAAGTAACAGATCAATAAGTAGGCAGTAACGATCAGTGTGCATTTGTTCAACTTGCAGCAACGTGGCTGCTCACAAGTTGTTAACCTTTGAGCCTATCATGAGATTGGATCCTGGTCTCCCTGGGATGTTGTGTAATCAATCCAGTGTCACATCTTCTTTTACAGAGGACAGTCCTCTTTTTGAGGGGCTGGCAAAGGACTGTATTCCATTTTTACAGCATCCTCTATTTCAAGGCATGTCCAGTCCAAATCCAATTTAAAAATAAAGAACCATTGGGAGGAAGAGCTGGGCCTTGAAGCTACCCATCAGCAGCACCTGGGCAGCAGTCTGAGCAAGCAACACAGGTCACCTGGTCACAGCCTTACACAGTATATCTATTTAAATTACAATAATTATTTCCAAATTTGCATCTATACATAAAAAATAATATACACAAATGTTATGTAATTGGGTATTATCTTCTTCGGTTGTCTTCTTCAGTGATTCACAAGTGGTCACCCTACATGGAAGTAATACATGTGCAAGACTGTGGCTAGGTCACCTGTGTGCCTTGCTCAGTCTGCTGTCCAGGTGCTGTTGATGGGCTACTTCAAGGCCCAGTTCTTCTTTCTGATGGTTCTGTTATCTTTAAACCAGACATTTTTCTCCCTCTCTCATACTACTAGAACCCGGGGTCATCCCATGTAGCTGATTGGTGGGAGATTCAGGACAGATAAAAGGAAGTACTTCTTCACACAGTGCACAGTTAAACTATGGAATTCACTACCACAAGAAGTAGTGATGGTCTCCAACTTGGAAGGCTTTAAGGGGAGGTTAGGCAAATTCCTGATGGCTATGTCCTACCTCCAGTATCAGAGGCAGTATGCCTATGTACACCAGTTGCTGGGGAATATGGGTGGGAGAGTGCTGTTGCACCGTGTCCTACTTGTGCATTTCCTGTGGGTAGCTAATTGGCTACTGTGTGAACAGAATGCTGGACTAGATAGACCCTTGGTCTGATCCAGCAGGGCTCTTCTTATGTTCTTACTATCCATACATATGAATTGCTAACTCTATTCCTGCCATTTGACAATTCCAAAATCTAATGGGATAGGGAAGGGTGGGATATTTTGTGGCAGATCCGTGCATCAGTGTGTTGACAGGACGGGCTATGTTGCTAGCATCCACTATGTATGTAATGTTAACCTTGTTAGCAATCTCAGGGTCAAAACAAACAGTGCACTCAACGTGTGCCTAGCAGCTATGTCTTTTTCCCCCATTTTTATTCTAGAGTAAGTGCAAGGCCCCTGTTCTGTATTGGGACTCTAGGACGGGGGAGGGGGTAGAGGGGCTTTTAATATTCAGATGGGGATGAAGACATAGCTGCTAGACTCACATTTAAAGTAATGTCTGTATTGGCCCTCAAATGCACTGCATTTGCAGCATTAGGCCAATATTTTCCCTTTAAAAAACCAGGCGTGCATGTATTATTGTTTTTACTGCTTAAAACAATAAGCTGCATCAAATAACTGAGTTACCACAATATTACAGAGGCAATCAGCAGCAGTTATTATCATTCACACTGCCTACTTAGCAACAGCTGTTGTTTAATAACAAACCACTCTAAAGGAATACAGCAGCAGCTTTGAAACATTTCACAGTGTAAGCGTAATATACCAGTTTATTAAAATTCTCCAATTACTGTGTGACAAATCCCTGCTCATTTCTGAGTTCAAGAGTTGCTACGTGGTCTATTTGTCCCCATTTTTTGAAACAGCCTGGCAGAAGCTGGTGCAACTTGGAGTCCGCTGCTTCACCAGGCAAATGAATAGGGGTTATATTACTCACTCGAAGGCATGCTTCAGGCAGCAACCCTATACACATTCTTGAGCATAAGCCCTGTTGGATTCCGTCAGATTTTCTTCTCTGCTAATATGGGTAGGATCCAGCTCTAAGATCAAAATGTGATCATATTGGCCAGTCTCTTCAGACGGTAAATAAGGAGCAACAGCTTTGTGTTGATTGTTACAAATGATGGTGTTTTGAGTCCCCATTCAGACGTGAAGCTCACTGGGTGACTTTGGGGCAGTTAAAGACTCTCAGCCCAACCTACCGCACAGGGTTGTTGTTGTGAGGATAAAATGGAGAGGAGGAGGGTGATGTACACCACCTTAAGGTGGAAAAAAGGCAGGAATAAATGTAATAAATAAATAAAAAAAATAAAGATGTGATGGAGGAGGAAGAAAAGAGGAAGAAGAAGAAGAAGAATTTCCCAACTATAGCCCATTCCAAGACATCACTGCCAGTCACATTAACCACAAACCAATATACACACATGTTTTTTAAAAGGGGGAAAGATTAAGTAAGTATGACACATTAGCAGTAGTTCAAGTCTGAGGCCAGATCTACACCAAGCAGGAGTTGACAGTTTGAAAACAGTTTGAAAACTGTATCTGGAGTATGTCGTGGGCCCCAACCATTGTCACTACTGTTATAAACCATTTTAAAGCAGTAGTGTAGATCCTGCCTGCGAGAGTTCCAAAAGCTCCAACCGCCTGCTATCCCATCTGTTACTCTTGACTTACTCCTTTGCTGCCAAATTCAACACGTCCTCCATAATTTGTATGAGTGTGTCAGAACAAGCAACTAGACACACATTTTTTAAAAACTGGCGCACTCTTGTATTACAGCTTCACACAATGCAAGGGTGATGATGGGCCCAAATGCACAGAACCAGTGGAAGAAATGCAGATCCTGCATTTTAGTTTAAATCCTAGGAGAAAACACAAGGGAATAATGAGTTCCAACAAGTATTGTGATCATCAATGATCCTGGTGACCCACAATCACGATATAAAGTATTACAGTATAATACAATAGTAGTGCCAAGTATTGCATACATCTTACACTTCAGTAGGTATATATAGGTTGATAGAGAGAGAGGAAGCCCTCAGGATGAAGTCAAACATGTGGCTGCTGGAGAGGAAAAATGGACTTCATAAATTCAAATATATTGCTTTTTAGTCTTCCAAATTATTTGCATACTGTTATAAATGCTATTAACATTCAAATATGTACTGAAGAGAGAGAACAACAATTTTAAGGTCTCTTTGTTGTAGCATGGTAACAATTTCTATTATTCCATGGCAACAGATGAGAGTCAAAGTGAGGCTGTTTGTCTTGATAATAGCATGATTTGCTATAGGCAGCAATTTGAAGTATTTTGAAAGTGTGGGTGACAGAATAATCGAGCCATGTGTTGCTGAGATTGCCAGAGTTCCTTGATCTTATGTCCCTCTGAGAACTACATCCTGAGACAAACTGAATAATCAAAACTTTTGGTGTGTGTGTTTTAAACTTCTGATTGTAGGAAGGGCTGGAGCCCAGTGGTAGAGCACATGCTCTGCATGGAGTCAATTCCAGGTTCAATCCCCAGCAACTCCAGGTAGAGCTGGAGATGCCATCTCAATCACTACAGAAGTGCTGTCAGTCACTGTAGATAATGCTGACTGATCTATATGGACCAAGGGATTTGTCTGGTATAAGGCAACTTGCTATGTTAAGAACATAAGAAGAGCCACGCTAAATTGACCAAAGCTCCATCTAGTCCAACATTCTGTTCACACAGTGGCCATCCAGATGATGACCAGGAAGCTACAAGCAGGACATGATTGCAACAGCCCCCTCCTACCCATGTTCCCCAGCAACTGGTGTGCATAGGCTTACTGCCTCTAATACTGGAGGCTTCTTTAAATGAGAGATTTATAGCACGCTCAGGATTGGCTACTTACAGAAGCTTGTGGGTCATTTTCATGATGTCGTGAGCCTTCTGCACTTCTCCCACTCCTTTTCCCGGTTATTCCTCTAAAAAATGAACCTTGGAAAACCCAATTCTTATTAAATGTCTCAGGATTTCCTGCCTTATGCAGTCAAAGTTGTGCTATAAAACACTCACTAGAGGGTGCTGTCCCATTCAGCTATATGAGCTGGTCGCTGCTCTCCTGTGTAATTCAACTCGTTTCAAATGTGGAAGAGAAGCAGGGAGCAAAGTGAAGGTAAGCAAAAGCGATTTCCCTTTAAAGGGCTTCCATGTAGTGTGGGCATGTGTCTTACCTTTGTGAGACAGTCCTTTATTTGGGTGGTATCCAATGTTAGTCCTACTTAGAGTAGACCCATTGAAATGAATGAGGTGTAAATTAGTCCCAGCTAAGTTGTCCCATTCAGTTCAACGAGTCTTCTTTATGTGGGGCTCACTTTGGATACTACTTTTGAAAGTGTCCTTTATCTGAAGGGCTGTCCAGTAGGGATGTGTATCGTATCGGGTCTGATGTCTGATAACGAACCGATAAGGATGTTATTGGACATCCGATGACCGATAACGATTATTCCATAAGGAGGCCCTATCTGATGAGATCTGATATCCATATGTCCGATAACTATCGGACATATCGGATTTTCGGACCGCCACTTCAGGTATTTTCCCCATAGGCTTCCAATGGGGAAAGAAAGCTTTCCCCCAATGCAAGTCTATGAGGGAAAACACTGGGCCGGCACTCCCTCCCTCCCCCCATTCATGCTCCTTACCTGCCACCACCGCCGCTGGTCTGTAGTACTGCTAAACAGGCTTTCTGGCCTGTTCCTCAGTACAGATACGCGCTGAGTGATGACGTCATCACTCGGTGCGTCTCTGTACTGAGGAACAGGCCGGAAAGCCTGTTTAGCAGAATTACGGACCAGTGGTGGCGGGGAATGCCGCAGGTAAGAAGCGCGAGTGGGGGGAAGGGATGGAGGGTTCCCCAGGGGTCCCCCTTACCTGCGGCCTTCCCCGTTGCCACCACTGGTCTGTAGTACTGCGAAACAGGCTTTCTGGCCTGTTTCTCAGTACAGAGAAGCGCTGAGTGATGATATCACGCCTTCTTCCAGCCCAGTCTATCTTAGAGAGGCTTGAAACATCAGCAGGGAAGGAAGAAGAGGGTTTGTTGGAGCTCACCAGGCCTCCTTCCAGCCCAGCCCCCAGTCCATCTTGGAGAGGCTTAAAACATCAGCGAGGGAGGAGGAAGAGGGTTGCAGCTCACCACGCCTTCTTCCAGCCCAGTCTACCTTAGAGAGTCTTGAAACACCAGCGGGGAAGGAAGAAGAGGGTTTGTTGGAGCTCACCGCACCTCCTCCAGCCCAGCCCCCAGTCCATCTTGGAGAGGCTTAAAACACCAGCAAGGGAGGAGGAAGAGGGTTGCAGCTCACCATGCCTTCTTCCAGCCCAGTCTACCTTGGAGAGGCTTGAAACACCAGCAGGGGAGGAAGAAGAGGCATTTGTTGGAGATCACCACGCCTCCTTCCAGCCCAGTCCAGCCCACCAGTCTGAGACGCTCAGGGTGGCCAGGAGAGCAGCTGAGCTGTGATGTGTCTGGGAGCGGCAATATGTGTTGTGCAGGGCAAGGGGAGATATGGCGATAGCAGGGTGAAGTGCCATTACAGAGGAAGGAGAGATAGATATTTAACATCCATCTTACCTTCCGGTCGCCCTGCTACCCCGGGGAATTTGGAGAATGATCCAGGCCACCCACAGAACCTCTCCTTGCTCCTATGCAATGCCAGGTCGGTTAAAAACAAAACAAATATCATCTATGACCTCCTTATAGATGAGGAGGCCAACCTGGCATGCTTCACCAAGACCTGGCTGGGAGATGACAGTGGCCCGACATGGGCCCAGGCCCTCCCAGCTGGGTACTGTGTTAGTGAGCAGATGAGGGAAAGTGGGCAGGGGGTGGAGTTGCTGTGGTCTACAAAGACAGTCTTAACCTGACCAGACCTCCTGTCCAGAAATTGAATCACATTGAGTGTGTGTACCTGAGTCTGAAGACCAGGGACAGACTAGGGATTCTGTTAGTGTACCGGCCACCCCGCTGCCTATCAGATTCCCTGGCCGAGCTCACGGAACTGGTCTCAGAGCTGGTGCTGGCATTGCCCAGGCTTTTGGTCCTGGGTGACTTCAACATCCCATTCGGGGCCGGTTTGTCAGGTGCAGCTCGGGAGTTCATGGCATCCATGACAACCATGGGCCTATCCCAATTGGTCTCTGGACCTACACATTCAGCAGGTCACACCCTCGATGCTGTCTTCAGCTCTGAACAGATAGATCTGTGGGCAGAGGTAACAAATACCTCTACATTGTCATGAACAGTTCATTTTCTGGTCAGGGTTAGTATCACGGCTACTACCTGCCCCTGCAGGGGTGGCGGACGTATTAAGATGGTCTACCCTTGAAGGCTGATGGATCCTTCTGGATTCCAGAAGGCCTTGGAGGGTTCTATGGCTGGTATCGTCGACGATCCTGTAGAAGCCCTGGTCAATAGATGGAATCAAGACCTAACTAGGGCTATCAACACGATCGCCCCCAAACGTCCTCTCCAACCCGCTTCTAACCAGGTGCCCTGGTATACAGAAGAATCTCAGGGAGTTGAAGTGGAAAGGGTGACAACTGGAGCCTAGATGGTGGAAAACTTGACTTCTATCCGACAAAACATGACATAGAGAACATCTTCGTTCCTATGGAGTGGCAATACGTGCAGCGAAGAAAGCTTTCTTCTCTGCACGCATTGCGTCTGCGAATTCACGTCCAGCAGACCTGTTCAGGGTGGTGAGGGATCTAGCCCGGGCACCTTCCCCCCTGAACCCGATCTTAGAGCCTTTGGTAGTTCGCTGTGATGCCTTTAACGATCATATCACAGATAAAATCCTTTGGATAAGAGCCGACTTAGATGCCGTCATTATAGCAGAGGTTGACAATGGAGTGTCCAGCAACTCTGCGAGTAGAATTACACTGGATCAGTTTCAGTTGGTGAGTACCAAGGATGTGGACAAGCTGCTTGGACGAGTAAGGAGGATGACTTGTCCTCTCGATCCCTGTCCTTCTTGGCTGGTCGCCCAGGGAGAAGATGTAATTAGATTACAATTATAACATATTATTAATACATCTCTCAGGGAGGGAAGTTTTCTATCGTGTTTAAAAGAAGTGGTAGTACAGCCGCTTCTAAAAAAGCCCTCCCTGGATCCCCTGGACCTTAATAATTACAGACTAGTATCGAATCTTCCATTTCTGGGCAAGGTGATTGAGAGGGCGGTTGCCTTCCAACTCCAAGCAGTTTTGGATGATACAGATTTTCTAGACCCATTTCAAACTGGCTTCAGGGCAGGATATGGAGTTGAGACTCCTATGGTCGCCTTAGTGGATGATCTACGCTTGAATTTTGACAGGGGGAGTGTGTCCCTGCTGGTACTTCTGGACCTCTCAGCGGCTTTCAATACCATCGACCATGGTATCCTTCTGGAACGCCTGAGGGGATTGGGACTCGGAGGCACTGTGCTTCAGTGGTTCCGGTCCTACCTCTCGGGCAGGTTCCAGATGGTGATGCTTGGGGATAGTTGCTCCTCAAAGAAGGAGCTGCTATGTGGTGTACCACAAGGCGCCATCCTATCCCCAATGCTGTTTAACATCTACATGAAGCTGCTGGGAGAGATCATCCAGAGGCATGGGGCGGGGTGCTATCAATATGCTGATTCTCTATGCCTTCGACAACAGCATCAGCTAAGGATAGTGTGTCTCCTCTGAATGAATGCTTGGAGGCGGTAATGGGCTGGATGAGGAAAAACAAACGGAAGCTGAATCCAGACAAGACAGAGGTGCTTACTGTCAAGGGCCACAACCTGGGGTTGGAGGTGTGTCAACCAGTTCTGGATGGGGTTACACTCCCCCTGAAAGGCTGTGTTCACAGCTTGGGGGTGCTCCTGGATCCGTTGCTCCAAATGACAGCCCAGATAGATGCAACGGCCAGGAGTGCCTACTATTTGCTTCGGCTGATATGCCAGCTGCTCCCCTTCCTAGAGTTGGAAGACCTAAAATCAGTAGTGCACGCGCTGGTAACTTTGAGGCTTGGCTTCTGCAATGCGCTGTACATAGGGCTACCTCTGTGCCTAGTCTGGAAACTTCAACTAATTCAAAATATGGTAGCCAGGTTGGTCACTGGTACACCTAGGGGTGACCATATTACACCAGCTTTAAAATCTCTCCACTGGCTGCCAATTAGTTTCCGGGCGAAGTACAAAGTGTTGGTTATTACCGTTAAAGTCCTACATGGTTTGGGTCCAGGTTACCTGCAGGATCACCTTCTCTCATACAATCCGCCCCGCATGTTCAGGTCCTCTGGGAAGAATTTACTTCAGTCAACAAAAACTAGACTGACAACCGTTACCCAGAGGACCTTTTCTTCTGCCGCTCCCAGATTGTGGAATGACCTGATGGGAGAGATCCGCCAACTCACCAGTCTCCAGGAATTTAAAACAGCTATAAAGACTGATCTCTTCCAGCAGGCCTACCCAGGTCAATTTTAAGTGTTTTTATTGGTGTTTTATTGGTATTTTAATGATGTATTTGGTTTTATGTGCTTTTAATCACTTTTGTGTATTTTATGTTGATGTTGTTCCCCGCCTCGATCTGGAGGGAGAGGCGGGTGATAAATAAATATTATTATTATTATTATTATTATTATTATTATCATCACTCAGCGCATGTCTGTACTGAGGAACAAGCTGGAAAGCCTGTTTAGCAGTACTACGAACTGGCAGCGGTGGCCGGTAAGGAGCTCGAGTGGGGGGAGGGAGGGAATGCCAGCCCAGTGTTTTTCCCCATAGACTTGCGTTGGGGGAAAGCTTTCTTTCCCCCAATGCAAGCCTATGGGGAAAACATCTGAAACAGCGGTCCGTAATCGGATCAGAACTTCCGATACTTATCGGATATCGAATCCGATCAAATCCGGATACCCCCCGATATGATCAGATCCAATATTTTTAATATCAGAAATTCTGATCCAGTTCTGATTCCAAAATTTCTGGCCATGCACATCCCTACTTTCCAGTCTATGTCCAGTTTAAAGCTGAAGAATTATAACGGCCTGACTGAGAAAATACACAAGTCACCTGGTCGCAGTCTTCTCCACTTTGGTAAGATATATTGTATTTCTATTTAAATTATAGTAGTTAGTTCCAACTTTGCATCTATACCTAGAAATTAGCATGCACCGATTTTAGGCAGATCTCTGCCCTCATTTGTCCTCTTCTTTGGCAATGCATTTCCTCTTTTTGTGGCTGATGTGTAAGTAGCCACCTTACCCTCTGACCTTGATTGTGAGCTTTCCTGGGAAATCTGGCTGGGTTACTGTTGGGAGTCAGACTGAAAGGGAAGATTTTGGACTGATCAAGCTCTGCTATTTTATGTCAATTAGTTTCCGGGTGAAGTACAAAGTGTTTTAAAGCCCTACATAGTTTGGGTCCAAGTTACCTGTGGGATCGCCTTCTCCCATATAATCCACCCCACATGCTCAGGTCCTCTTGGAAGAATTTACTCCAATCAGCCAGAAATAGGCTGATAAGTGTTACCCAGAAGACCTTCTCTTCTGCCGCTCCCAGACTGTGGAATGGCCTGCCGGAAGAGATTCGACAAATTAGAAGTCTCTTTGAATGTAAGAGAGCCGTGAAGACTGATCTCTTTTGGCAGGCCTACCCAGTTGAATTTTAAGATGTTTTTAATAATGTATTAGTTTGATTTGTTTTTAATGTTTTATCTATTTTATGTCCTTGTATTTATATTTATTGTTGGTCCCCGCCTCGATCCGGAGGGAGAGGCAGGTTAGAAATTTATTATTATTATTATTATTATTATTAATAATAATAATGTGTGAGCAGATATCAAATATGGATAGAAATAGGCAAGAGAAGATTGTGAAAACACTGGAAGCAATTTCAAGTACTATACAAATACATGGGAAGTGGGGCGGTGGTGGAAAAGGACAGGATAATGTATGCTTGACCTTTGTGTATTCCTTATTAGGCAGCTTTCCCCAGCAGGGTGTCCTCCAGATGTTTGGGATGATCTTCAGCCATTTTGGCTGGGGCTGATGGATCTTGTAGTATAAAGCATCTAGAGAGCACCATGTTGTGGAAACCTGTTATGTAGTCTGAAAGAGTCACACTGAGGGCTCTCTCCTTACAATTGGGAACCCAATACAGGGGTCTTTCAGACCTTAAAAGGAATGGAGGGAGGCCAACCATGCTCCCTGCCCCCACTTGAACATATATTCACATAACATCTTCAAAAGTCTTGGAAGAAACCATGAGAGAAAGAACAAGCAGAAGGCAGAGAAGGAAAGAAAAGGCAAGACAGAAGAACAAACAAAAAACCATTTCAGGCATTTACGTTTTTGAAAGCTAGATGTGTGATTGCAATCAGTGTCACATCTAGTTTGGTTGTTAGGATCTTTTACAATAACTCAAATATGTGTACGCACACTTAGGTCAATAAGACTTAAGCTCATTCCATACAGTACTGGTAGCAAACCAGGTGTGCTACTGAGCAGAGATGGAGTATCTCAGGCTTAGGGGCCAAATCCATCCTTTTGGGCTTCTCCAGATGATCCCACCCCTTCACCAGGCCCCACCCCTTTTCTCCAACCACCAATCATTTGATGGTTTCTTGGCTCTTGTGTAGTTTTCTCCCATTCTAAAAGGTTGAAATTCCTTTCCTAAGGCTTAGTTACTGATGGTAAGAGCTTTAAGCTAAAATATGCTGGCATTTGGGATATTTTGGGCCCACCCCTTTTGTCTTTGGCCCCACCCACCACTCGAATGCGGCCCCTGAGAGCTTCTCTGAAGTAGAATACACCCCTCAGGTTGAAAGATGTTCAGCACCCCTGCTATTATGTGTTTACATTCATCACAGAGTGGAATCCAATTCTGGCTCTCTCAAGGATATACCTATATGAGACATGTGTTTCCAAACACATCTGTCTCATTCATACATTGCCTAGTGTAGGTGTACACTAAAGATGCATATTTGAAGAATCTTAAAGGATACACCTAAAAACATATTGTGCCATGTGCTTCTTGGTAGGCCTGCAACCTAAGATGAACCTGAGAGGGAAAATGTCAAATTGGTTCCAGAGGAGAAAATATATTTTATTTCTCTAACACTCATCATGTAGTCCTAAAAGAGACTTGCTTGTTTTGATTTTAAAAAAAACACCACTCATACATTATAGGGTCATTATGCTGCATTACAGAAGTACATTAAAGTCACAATCCAGCACAGAATTAGGTGTGTTCAAGCCCTCTGAAATCAAACAGGGCTAATTCTGTGCTGTATGGTGGCCAGGCGATTATATATATATATATATATATATATATATATATACTTGATGCAGGGCATGGCATCATTTAAAACATTCCCAACTGTGTTCTTTACATCTGCTTTTCTTTTACCTTCACATTCAAAGCTGAGTTCAATACTATCCCTGCTTTTTGAAAAAGGTTTTAATTAAAAGACAACTGAGTTGCTACACGTTTCGGTCGATCAATTGTGTCATGAACCCCCAATAATCGAATCAGGCGTACACAGAAAGCTCTTGCTTGCTTCCATAAATGGTCTGGTGGGCAGTTCTTATACACACAAACACACAAAGACGTGTGGGGAAACAGTACACAGTGTGTGAGTTGGGTGGGGAGAGAAGTTTAGCAAATAATGAAAAAGATGCTGAATAAATCATGCATTGTTTGGCTGCAAAATTGGAACTGTGCAGAGAAAAAAACCCAATGTGGACATAGAACACACTGAAATATTCTTGGGGCTTCTTGGGAGCATATGTTCAAAAGCATCTGGACACCTTACAATAAATGCAAAACAAATATTAATTACAGAGCTGCCCGTTGGGACAGCTCAGTGCACACTAAGTGCCTTTATTTGTCTCACAAAGGGCCGACATACTGACATGCTCATTAATTGAATGGTTGATTGAGCAAGTGAGCTTTAACATCCTGCCCTGTGAGCTGCCAAACATGCACTCTGCTGGCTTGTCAGAGCACCCAAGCGTGAAAGAGCCCTCCGGCCCTAAAAGGCTGAACTGCACTATGGAGTCATCCCAAGTCCCCTTGATCTTTGTAATAGGACAATTTGCAGTTCCCTCGGGGGGGGGGGGGTTACACCAGCCGGTTTGCTGGGGAAAACAGGTGCAATTCACACCAAACAGCAGGTACCGTCACCAATTCATGCTGCGCTTGTGGGTTTAGTTATAGGATGGCGACTTTCTCTTTGAAGAAGAACATCACTTCCTCCTCAATAGTCCGCTCCAATGTTAGTCCTACATAAAGGAGCCCCATTGAAATGAATGAGATTTGAGTTAACCACGAGTAACTCAAGCCCCATTCATTTCAATGGGTCTGCTCTACATAGGATTAACATCGGATGCTACCCCATATCTGAACAGAACATTGGCTGAGAAGCTCTCCCTGACAATGAAAGGGAGAGACAACTACTTAGCCACTATGCTGTAGCGTTTCATCACAGATAAGGATGGGGGGAGAGTTTCACTTGATCTGCATTTTAAGTGAATCAAACTAATTCATATTTCCCAGAATACTATATGGACTGGAAAATAATGATCCTCTGTCTGCACACTTTTTCAAATGTTGTGACACAGATCGTGGCTCAAACGTTGTGTACAAAAATGTGCATACCAAGGAAAGTTGCATCCAAAGATGCATATATTACAGAATATCCCATATAAAATGTGTATATTAGGGGAAATTTCATATATAATGTATATATTAGGGGAAACTGCATATGAAAACAAATGTACACATTTGTGCACGTCCTTTTTTAAAAAAAATAGATTGGATGGAATGGATTTATGACTGAAACTGACAAAGATTGGAAACAGACTATATCATACCTCACTTAATCACAGATGATCATCTGGACAGAAAAGGCGCCAGCCTGGAGCCCTCTATTTCAGTGGAGCTACTCCTGTGGTCCAATCGGTCTTCTGCTGCTTTTAGGTGTAACTGCACACCCACAACATTTCCATAGACATAGGTGTAGGGAGGCATAAGGCTTCAGATTATTAGTCTTCCCAGAAAAGCAACCAGTGGTATGAACCTGACCTTAAGCAGGGTACCTGCAATGGCTGACAAATGCATGAGAAATTAATTGGCCTCAACACTGGTTCCGCTCTGTCCTCTTCCCAGCAATTGTGCCATGCCGTCTCCTCTCCTGCACACACCTCTGAATTGGCATCATAGTGCCCATGTGCCTGTCCTCAATAGACTCCTTGATCATTTATCCTGGCAATTTTAGCAGAGAAACAAAGCTTTAACCCACAGCGTGGGGGACACTTGTGCAGATGTATTCCATGGTGGAATTGTTTGGCTACTGTATCAAGGGCAGTCCTACATCATAAGCCCACAGAGAAAAGATCATTAATAAAGTGCCTGTAATGTATGTGGTGTGTACCCATAACCCAATGGCCTCTTTAAGTGAGGAAAAGCCACTTCCTGGAATCCTCTACGTAGGAGAGGGGAGTGTACCACACCTTTCCAGACTACATCCCTAACGTTACTGCATCCTCCAGCTATTCCCCTGACCTCTGCAGGTTCAGATGAAAAGGGCCTGTATGCACATATAACTAGAGATAGGAGGACCAAAGATTTTCAAGCACGCCAAAAATCTCTGTTTTGGCTGCTCCCATTTTTGTTTGTGATCAATTTTGGGGCTCGTTGAAAAGTGTGCATTTCAACTGGGAAACGTGCACATTTCTGTGTGTATTTTTCAAAAGTATGCATTCCCCCCATGGACTAAAGTGTGAAAATGCATATTTTTAAAATAAAAGATCTGCATGTCAAACTGCACATGTTTTTAATGTGATAACAAATTCAGGAACTTGTGAACATTTCTCAAAATGCTCCTGCATTTCTCAAAATGCTCCTGTGGTTGTGAGCAGGGCATGTTTGCATGTTTTGCAAACAGAAATGACATTCTTGTACATCCCTACATATAACTGTATGCACACCCATGGCTTCTACTGAACCTACTAATCATAGGCCCTTTCTACACCATAGGGGCATAGAGGGAGGGAGGGAGGGTGATCCTGGAAGTACCTAATACACACCATTGGTACACAGGGACAAGCCAGGGGCCTTCCCAGGCAAACATCCTGATGTAGAAACAGCCACAGTTTCCTGGTTCAGAAGTAAAGGGAAACTATGTTTAGCTGTATACTTTGAAGGAGGAAAGGAGCCTCTTGCACAGGTGCAAATCTCATTAATATCTTGGCTTATTAAACCAATTCATGGTTATCGTAATGCAAGCTATTTTGAATTCAGGAATAGATATTGATCACAAAGGAAATAAGACAATTTTGCAAAATATTACTGTACTGCAGGGGTGGGCAATCCTCAGGTTGTGGAATTCACATTTTCCCAGTAGAATATATGGGTCTACCCATGTGAAGGGGGAAATGGTAGATATTTTTCTATTAATAAGGCATACAGCTACTATACGTGCCCTGTTTGTAGTTCATTTCTGTTGCTAACAACAATTGTTAATCGACTTGACTCATCAGGAGGTATTGAACATGGATGGTGTTTCCATCCTATTATGACCCAGTCATCCTAATTTTTTCACATGAATTCTGCTTCTGGGTAGTCTATAAAAAGTTTGTTTTCTGCTTTGCTTTTTCTATACAACTTGTATTCAGGAAGAGGCTATGCTATAAGTGAAATCATTCAGATATGAGCGTAAAATATTCACACACACAGAATACATACACATGAGTCTAAACTTAAATTGTATGCTTCTTGGGGCAGGAACCTCTCTTTTGTTCATGTTACATAGTAACGCAGCTATAGGATACAGTACAATAAATAACAATGACTTGTTATTCAACCTGAACTGGAGTTCGAAGAACGGCATTTAATGTACCTAACCCCAGATCTATGGTGGCACACAAGGATAAATTTTTATGTCTGAGTTCATTATCACTCAGGGTGGTGGTGGTGGGGGGAGAAGCCCAAAGGAATTATCCCTCAGAAGTTAGCCATTTTGCTATTTACTAGGGATGTGCACTGGATCGGACCCGATCCACGATCCGAGTCCGGTCCAGTGGGAAATCGGATAAATTATCCGATTTCCGATCCCGCAGCTGGATCGGCCGATCCAATCCGAACCGGTCCGAAAAAGCTCCGAACTGGTTCGGCGGATCGGCGGATCGGCGGGCGCCCACTGGCGCCCACCGCCGCTTCCATTGGCGGGCGCCAGCGGGTGCCCGCCGATGAAAGTGGACAGCGGGGGGGGGAGGAGGGGGGCGCTTACCTTCTCGGCCCGGTGGCTCCCGTCCGGCGCCGGCGCCTACTACTACTAGCAGGCTCCGCGGCCTGCTCTAGGGTGGCGCGCCGGGTGATGTCATCACCCGGCGAGCTACTCTAGAGCAGGCCGCGGAGCCTGCTGGTAGTAGTATGCGCCGGCGCCGGCCGGGAGCCGCCGGGCCGGGAAGGTAAGGAGGGGGTGCGTGGAGGGGAGGAGGGGGCGCGCGGAGGGGGGAGGGGGGCCCTTACCTTCCCAGCCCGGCGGCTCCCGTCCGGCGCCGGCGCCTACTACTCCCAGCAGGCTCCGCGGCCTGCTCTAGGGTGGCGCGCCGGGTGATGTCATCACCCGGCGCGCTACTCTAGAGCAGGCCGCGGAGCCTGCTGGAAGTAGTAGGCGCCGGCGCCGGCCGGGAGCCACCGGGCCGGGAAGGTAAGGAGGGGGTGCGTGGAGGGGAGGAGGGGGCGCGCGGAGGGGGGAGGGGGGAGGGGGGCCCTTACCTGCCCGGCCCGGCGGCTCCCGTCCGGCGCCGGCGCCTACTACTCCCAGCAGGCTCCGCGGCCTGCTCTAGGGTGGCGCGCCGGGTGATGTCATCACCCGGCGCGCTACTCTAGAGCAGGCCGCGGAGCCTGCTGGAAGTAGTAGGCGCCGGCGCCGGCCGGGAGCCGCCGGGCAGGGAAGGTAAGGAGGGGGTGCGTGGAGGGGAGGAGGGGGCGCGCGGAGGGGGGAGGGGGGAGGGGGGCCCTTACCTGCCCGGCCCGGCGGCTCCCGTCCGGCGCCGGCGCCTACTACTCCCAGCAGGCTCCGCGGCCTGCTCTAGGGTGGCGCGCCGGGTGATGTCATCACCCGGCGCGCTACTCTAGAGCAGGCCGCGGAGCCTGCTGGAAGTAGTAGGCGCTGGCGCCGGCCGGGAGCCGCCGGGCCGGGAAGGTAAGGAGGGGGTGCATGGAGGGGAGGAGGGGGCGCGCGGAGGGGGGAGGGGGGCCCTTACCTGCCCGGCCCGGCGGCTCCCGTCCGGCGCCGGCGCCTACTACTACCAGCAGGCTCCGCGGCCTGCTCCAGGGTGGCGCGCCGGGTGATGTCATCACCCGGCGCGCTACTCGAGAGTAGGCCGCGGAGACCGCTGGTAGTAGCCGCCGGCGCCGGACGGGAGCGGACGGGCCGAGAAGGTAAGCAGTGGCGGGGAAGGGGGCCTACCCCCCCCCGGAGCCGTCCGCTTCTATCCGCTGGCGCCCGCGGGCGCCAGCGGATGGAAGCGGGCGGCCCCAGGGGGGGTAGGGAGCGCGGGGGAGGGGGCTTACCTGCCGGGGCCGTCCACAGCGGACGGCCCCGGGGGGGGAGGGAGTTAGGTCCCCCCTTACCCACCCGCCGCCATTTTTTCCTCATAGACTTGCATTGCAATGCAAGTCTATGGGGAAAAAAATGGCGGCCGATCCAAAAATGTACGATTTTTGGGTCGGGATCGGACTCGATCCGGTCCGGGGGGCCTCCGATTTTGTCCGAACCGGTCCGGGACAAAATTGGAGGTCCCGATCCGGGTCCCGATCCGATCCGGGGGGTCCGTGCACACCCCTACTATTTACCAAATTCCTCTGTTGGTAGGCCACTAAGAAAGAAGAATTACTGTAGAACAGTCATTTATAAAAAGAAGCAATCAGTTTTTTAATTGACCTAATCCTTCCTAAAGTAGGCATGCCAGTTACTAACCCAGAGCTATTGTTTCTAAAACGTGAATAAATTAACCTCTAGGGTGACAGCTTTACAGAACATTTTTGAGACATTTCAATTTTTAAAAGGGGGCATTCAGTTGGTGCTTGGTTTGGATAAAATTTAGGACTGCTTAATTCTGGTTAAACAGAAAATTAGTGATGGATGAATTTGTCAAGTTCGATGCTACTCAGTTTCTCATTTTTCCTACATTAAGTTTGTTCTGTCCTTTATGCATCCAGTTGTGATTTTTTAAAAAAGTTTACACTAAAATTTGTACATATTTCCATACTCATTTTTCACACATTTTGAATGCATTTTTAAAAAAATGTATACCTTTTTGGCAGGAATTTTCCCTAAGATAAAGCATTCTTGTGCACACTTCTCTATAATATATGGACATTTTTTAACATCCTCGGTAGTATATGCATTTTGTAGGCATTTTTTTTTTGGTACAGCAAACTTTGATCACAAATTTTGGAAAAGTGCAATATTGCCATTTAACGGTATTCCAGTTGATGTACAGATTTGAGTAGTGTGAATTTGATAGATTCACATAAAAATGCAAACTGAACTAATTTCTCCTCCATCTGTACAAAATGCAACAACATTTTGGGAAAGATTGGCAAAGGTCAGCTAGAAACAGCTTTTCCCCATTATTAATCCATGATTTTATTTTATTTTTAATGGGCGCTTATGTGGAGACCCATTCCACCCTTCAAAGTGGCCTAGAAATACAATTAGATTTTGATTTAGCCGCAATGCATGTATTGGTCAGGTGCTGAGCAGGCCCATGGCGCTGTGGACAGTGGGGGTGGGTAATCCTTCTCCCCTGCAATATTTTTTCCAAAGAAAATGCCCTGCAGCTGCAATTTACCCATGGTGTGATTTCCCCTAATTAAAATTGCAGCTGGAGGTGGGACAGTGACAATTTGCTTTAGGAAAATGGTGTATAGAAAAGGGTTGCTGCTTCACACACACACACACACACACACACAGCTGTGGTTAAACTTTAAAAGTTAAGACCCAGCTATGGATCTCCTGATGTCTTGTCTAGTTTGACCCTAATGAACAGTCAGATAATGCTGAGTCATTTGGGGAGTGATCCCATGCCCCCTAGATAGAATCGGGGGGGGGGGGGCATAAGGCATTTCAGATTCCTGAATTTGAGAGTGGAGACAGTGCTCTGACCTTGGAGCCAGGAACCCCAGCTCCCTTCCCCTTCCCATTGCCCTCACAGCCAGTGAGGAGAGAACTGCGTAGACTGCCTCTCCAAGGTAATAAAAGTGGCCTTGGAGAGGAGGTAGTTCCATGGGCAAAGAAGAAAGGGGATTGGGAGAGGCCGGATTATGCTGTATCCTGAGACCTCTCCAGCCTTCTTCCCTTCCCCTCTACAATGCCTCAGCTAGATGGGTGAAAAAAGCCAATCTAGCTGAAATGCAGAGTCACAGCAGAGGCAAATATCACCTTCTCCCATACCTCCCACTCTGCACTGGGTACTTGCAAGCCTTCGAGTTCAGAGGCTTATGAGTATCAAGGGCGGATACCAATAGGATTGCACCATTGGAGGAGGTAAAGTGTTAATCATGGTGCTGTATACAAACCTTAGAGTTACTTGCATTTATTTTATTTTATCTATAAGTGCTGCAAACTGTCTTATTTTCTTTGTTTATGGACCGCGCAGGATATTAAATTTGTTGAATGAATTTCCTTTAGGAGCTCTGTGTGCGTATATGTACATATTTTCTTGGCAGGAAAACTTCCTTTTGTTTGTTATTTTCAGGAGATGATCTAGACATTGTGAAGTGCTAATTGCAATTGCAGACATTGGGATCAATAAATAATTAAGTTGCCACTAATTCAGGATTCAGAGTCTTGGAATTTCACTTTTGGTGGGTTTCCAAACAAAACAAAACAAAAATCACGCACAAAAATTCAGCAGAGAATGTGGTTACCAAACAATGCCTGCTGCTAAAAGAAGCCAGCATGTGGTGGAAGAAATATAAGCAGCCTTTTCAGTTTGCTCCATCTATAGAATCCTCATGAAAATGTTTCTAAACTCTGTGGAGAACAAAAATAAGAGAGCAGCATTAAAAGTGACTAAAAGTATGAGTCACAAAAAGCATTTGTTCCCATGTAAGTGAGAAGGAAGGTGTTATCTTTTCCTTTTACTCTCTCAACTGCAAGGTTCCAAGACATTGTTGACACTAACAAAGATCGAAGAGCTTTCAAAGAATGGTAAAACTGATCATCCAGCCTCTGGCAGCTCCCAATGCAGTGGGAACAGAAACTGGGAACGCCACATGCTTCCTGCCCCCCTAGATTGCTTTCTCCTTAGAAACAACATATCCCCATGAAAGTGGGGTGAAATACTCTAATGCAGGAATTGCAAAGGCATATGCTGGGAATGGGTGGGAGATTTCAAAAATTCCCTTTCAGGTGACACAGGAAGTGATGGACACCCAGACTTCGGCCCTTTCTACACCGGAGGGGTATAGAGGGCTCAGGGTGGGGATCCCAAAAGTAGCTACTTACGGGATCGGTGCACCCAATCCTCATCACCAGTGCGATGACCCGGGCTTCTCCGGGTTCTCACACATCGCGTCCGCCACGTTTTGTTTTTTCTCGTTCCGGAGAAGAGCGCATGAGCGCTCCAGCGAAACTGTGAGTCTTTTAAAAAAAAGAATCATGCATGCCTGGGCCCCCACCCCCTCCCTGCCCTCCTGGGGGTGGCAAAACTGGTGACACCCCCTCCCCTGCTGGGCACGGAGCCACGTAGTGCGGCTCCGTGCCCAGTTTGCAGCCGTGCTTATGCGCAAGTAAGCGCGGCTGTGCCCAGGATGGGCGGGCACATTCTTCCGCGGTCCTGGGAACTTTCTGGGTCCACGGAAGAATTGGGATTTTTCTGGTTTGGTTTTCCCAGAAAACTCCCATGCCCACCTGCCCCCACCCTCGGGACTGGTGTGGAAAGGGCCTTCCTATTCTGTTCCTCCACTTATACCAGTGTTTTTCATTGCAAGGCCCAAGGTCCATTGGTGGCTCCCAATCACTTCAAGAGCTCCTCTCCACCTTTTCCCCCTCATTCTCTTCCACTCTCTGGCTCAATTCGGATGACACTTTAACCAACTGAGAGGACTTAACCTACTGACGGTGTGTTAAAAAGGCAGCCTCAATTCGGACGACACGATGCAGCAGGGGATGCAAAGTTAAGTTAATCACCCTGGTGGTTAATAACATACTCAGTTCTGACTGACAGCCCGGCCGCCGTTTTCCCCGCTTACCGAACTCCGGCAGTCCTCCAGCAGGTATCCCAGCAAGCAATGCGGCCGAAAACCATGGGCGCCGCCATCTTAGATGATGCAGGACATGCCTCCCAAACCCCATTGGTTGCCTCAGTCAGGGGGCGGAACTCAGCAGCCTCGGGCAAAGAGGCAGCCAGGAGCAACGGCAGCACCAATACAACACTCGCACCCCGCACCCAGCAGAGCAATCCCAACGTTGGCACCCACACCCCAGGGAGCCCCCACCACCACCACCCACCCTACACGGGGGACCTGGCAGTCGGCAGGATGACCCATGGCCCCTAGCCCCCACCCCCCTCCTAAACCATCTTACGCACACACAGGAAAGAATGCGAGAGTGGGGTGGTTTGGAAAACTTTATTCAGCAAGGAAGGCAGACATGGGCAAAATGGCACATGGGCACCAGTATGCCAGGGAAGAACATAGAGAAAGGACAGGCGCCCCCGGGAAGGGAGGAGGAGGAGGCTGGAAGGCACAGCGGTGAAGAGGGGACGGCCAAGGCCACACCCCCAGGGAGCCAAGCACGGAACGTGCCAAGGGGACGAGGTGGAGAGGGGTGACATGCCAGGGAGAGATGCCAGTCCACAGATGGAACTCCGCAGCCGACGCTCACATGGGGTCGGGGTAGCGCAGCCAGATCCAGGCACTGATGCTCTTGCGCACCCGGGACGCCTCCGCACGGGCGCGACACTCCCCAATGGGATTCTCCAGCCCCGGCAAAGGCTCGATGTCACGCCCATCCACAGCGATGGCATTGGCATCCTCGCCCTCCCAAGGGAGGTTGGGGTGCTCGACCAGCAGCACGTCCCCACGGGACTTGCAGATGTTGTGCAGGATGCAGCAGCACACCATCACATCCGGAATGATGTCGGCCTGCAAGTCCAACAAGCTGAACAGGGAGCGCCAGCGCTCCTTCAGACGCCCAAAGGCACGCTCCATGGGCAGGCGGGCACGGCAATGGTAGTAGTTGCATTTACGCTGCACGTTGGTGCACGGGTAGCGGTACGGGGATATCAGCCACGGCTGCAGGGCGAACGCCTGGTCGGCTAGGAGGAGCGGCCCAACCGCTTGCCCGCACACAGAAGCGGGGCCAGACTTCAGGAAGCGCCCCGATGTCAGCTTGGCAGCCAGGGGGGAGTTCCAGAAGACAGCTGTGTCGTGGCTCCGCCCTGACACGCCCACATACTCATCCAGGAAGTGGCCCTTGGCATCCACAACTGCCTGGAGAACCATGCTGTAGAAATGCTTACAGTCGTAGTACTCCTTGCCATGGGAGGGCGGGGCCAGGATGCGCACGTGGGTGGAGTCCATCGCTCCCACCGCCCATGGGAAGCCCAGGGCACAGAAGCCATGCATGTTCTCCTTCTCGTCCCCCACCCAGATGACGTCAGCCAGGTACAGCTCATTCAGCACGCTCACCATCTCACGGAAGATTTCACACGCAGTAGACCCGCCCACCCCGAAGATGGTCAACAGGGGCAAGTAGCCCACGTTGAACGCCAGCTTGTACAGCGTCAGGCCAAGGCGACGGGACACTGGAATACATCTGCACATATTTGTACATTCCCGCTGTAGGACAGGTGTCAACTCGGCCACCAACACCTCGAACGTTGCGCGAGACATGCGGAAGCTCCCACGGAAGCGCTCGTCGTCCCAGTCCTCCAAGTCCTGCATCTCATTCCACACAAGCGTCCATCCAGGGGAGCACCCAGCAGCGGACGCTCTCGTGCTCGGCAAGAAGCTTGGCCGACGTCGAGAGGGGCGGGGCACGGTGCAGGGCTCCTTTGGCTGTGCCTTTGGCCAACTTCTCCACCAGCAACGTGGAGGCCGCACGGGGACGCACCAGTGGCAGGATGGTGGCTCGGAGACAAGGCATGGCCTCCATCGCTCCGAGCGGCCAGCGGAAGGTCTCCGCCCCAAACACTGGCTTCGCGGGCATGGCTCCACCTAGCCGGCGTAGGCGGGCATGGAATAGGTCCTCCTCATCGGCGTCAGCGTGGTTTTGCGTGGCCGCCTGGATCGCTCCTCCCTCTGGGACATCCTCACAAATGCCTGGCGGGCCGGAGAGGGGGCGGGCAGGATGGGAGGAGCGGTGGGCGAGGCAGAGCAGGAGGGCGGAGGGAGGTGGGGCTAGAGATGGAGCATGAGACCATCAATATCGTTAGCGTGGGAATGGGAGGGCAGGAGGATTTGTTTAGGCTAAAGTGCACCTGCAAGGCTGAGGGGAGTGATAGGAAGCAGCCGGAGTGGGGCGCGTGATGGGGAATCGGCAGAGCGGGCCGTTACTACGCTGCGACTAGGGGGGATGGGTGTGCGCCTCCAAGCTGCCAAACAACCCTACGGCTGGCCATGGTTCGGACGGCGCCGGCACCGGACGCTTCGTTCCAGACGTCGAAGGTGATGTATTATTTCTCCCAGGGCCACCTCCAGAGTGTGGAGACGCCGTGCCTTTTGGGCCCTCGGCCTTCTACGGATGGCACGGCGGAGGGAGTGCAGTTTCCCTGGGAGGCGAGAACAGAAGGGGGGAGAGGAGGGGGAGAGCCATCAGTGACACGGAGGCCACACTTACACCAATGCATACCCCCCAACAGCCCAGTTACCAACCTCCGCGCCGAAGGGCCCTTCGGCGTCGGACAATGCGCCCTGCTTGGTGGCCATCGGACCTGTAGGGTGTTGCCATCACGCCTGGTTCTGGCTGCAATGAGGGGAGATAGGGCTGGGAACGAGCGGCATCCAGCGCGTGCAACAATGTTGCATTGGGATGCTAATGGACATAGCCTTGAGCGTCTATACCGGGCTGAGGGAGGCGGCAGCCAGAGGGACACGGATCTAAAGGGGTCCTATCGCGTATAGGGGTGCGGGAGAGTATACAACTGCACGTCCCCATGGATCTATGGGGGATGAGTCTAGGGTCTCGTAGGACGACCTTGCCTTAGGCCATGTCATCCTGAGTGGGCCTTTCCACCCCCTTCTCCTCCTCCTCCTCTGCCTCCTTGTCCCCCTCCTCCTCTCCCTCTTCGTCGGTGTCAGGTGGGATGGCGCGGCCCCTCTTTGGGCGGCCGCCTATGCTCCGGTGCTTCTGCCCACCGGCCACCCCCCCCCGCCTTCCCTGAGGCACCTGCTGCTGCTGACACCGACCGTGGGGCCCGATACGGTGTGGTCATCGGTGGGGGCAGGTACTGCTGCTGCTGCGGAGGCGCCATGTGTCCGTACGGCCCCATGTAGGGCGCAGCCTGTGGTGGCTCATGGTAGGCTCCACGGAAGGATTGGGCAAGCTCCTTGAGCACCTCGGTTTGGCGGTCGATGGCTGCTGTGCGTTCCCACATGCCTCGGTCAATTATGGCATCAGTGGCAGCCATGGCCTCGGTCATGCCTGTGACATGGCGCTCCAGACCTATACGCACATCCCTCCCCGCCTCCCGTGTGGCTTGGGTGCACTCCTCCATGGCTTGTGCGGCTGTGCGCATGGCCCACACGGTGAGGATGCACTCCTTGGTGCGCCTGGCCTCCTCCTTGGCCGCCATGCATGTGAACAGGTCGTGGATGCACTCCCCAGTTGTCTCCGTGACAGAGACCAACTCCCTCGCCACCTGCAGCTGGTCTGCCCTGCACCTGTTGCGCATCTGGACACACCTCTGCACATTGGTCAGGGGACGGGCTTCTTCGGCCGCGACCTCACCGTGCTCGCCTACGTGCGGTGGTGGTGGCTCCTCCTCTAGGGGGGGCCCTCCCTCCATCGGCTCGTCCTCCGGCTGTGGGGACCCCTCGATCTCCCGCTCCAGCACGGCCTCCCCGGCCTCCAGCTCCACTTCCGACGGCGCCTCCGCCTCCATCGCCTCCATCTCCACATACGTTTCGTCGGAAGCCTGCATATCAATATGCAGCAGCTCTTCCTGGGATGGCGACAGTTCCGGCTCGAGCACATCGCCCACCTGTTGTTCCACAAGCAGCTCCATTTCGTCCTGTTCTTCCTGGGACACAGGCCCCGTCTCCGTCACAACATCCAGGATCCCGTGCGGTATTCCCTGCACCATAGTTGCATGTTTCGAGGACCCTAGCCACGTGCGTGCCGCTGGCACTGGCCGTGCTACTCGCCCAACGGTGGCAGCCACGCTCCCTTTCACGAGAGTGTCCCGTGTATGGGACGGCCCTTGCTCTTCCTCCTCCTGCTGGGTCTCTGGCACCAGGGCGGTAGGTGCAGGGTCCTCTACCTGCATGTCCGCACAGATGAGGCGTAGGAAGGCCGGGGGCTGCTGGAGGAGGCTGGCGTGGGGGAGATGCTCCTCGAGGAGGTGGCTGTCCTGGGCAGCACGGGTGACGGCCTCGCAAGCATCGATGGACTTTGGGATGCTGCGGGCCGGCCATGCTTCAGCTGCTGGCCTCGCTACTTTCTTGGCAGGGGGTGTGGATGATGGTTTCGAGGTTCTCTTAGTAGGGGGTGCGGATGATGCTGTTGGGGCGGCCTTGGCAGGAGGAGCGGGGGATGGTTTCGGGGCTCTCTTAAGTGGGGGGTGCGGGGGATGGTTTCGGGATTCTCTTAGCGGGGGGAGCGGATGATGCTGTCGGGGCGGCCTTGGCAGGAGGAGCGGATGATGGTTTCGAGGCTACCTTGGTGGGGGGTGTTGGCCGTGGGTCGACCGGCCTTGCCGGAGGCTCCTGTTTCGGTGCAGTGGGGCCCTCTTCCCGTTGCGCCCCTTGGTCCAGCCGTGGTTGTTGACGCGTGTGCGGAGGCTCGTTGGTGGCGACCTCGCTGCCCGCCGTGTGGCCCAGGACGACGTCGTGACGCTCCAACAGCAGATGTGACAGTTCGTTGTAGAAGGGCATGGTGCATGGCTGGGCGCCAGTCCTTTTATTGTGGACGACGGTCTCCTTTAACTTTCTCTTGAGTCCATGCAGCTTGTCCTTGCATTGCTTGCCATTGCAGTCGTGTCCCCGTTCCTGCATTTTCTCGGCTAGCCATGGGTAGAGCTTATCGTGCCTGGCAGTGGCCATGATCCTCCTGGCTTCTGGGCTCCCCCAGAGCTCTATGAAGTGGCCGATCTCTTCCTCGGATCAGCGCAGAACTCTGCGTCTTTCCTGGGGGTCCTGGCTGCTCCCATCTTCAGGGGATTGTGAGCTGGTGTCCTTTGCCGGATCGTCCCTTGGCCCCTCTCCCTCTGGCTCCATGTTGCCAATGGGTGTGTGGTTTGGTGGTGAGGGTGGTCTGTGCCTTGGGCTGCCTTTCCCAGTCCCGTGTGGATGTGTGTTGCTGGGTGCTGGTGGGCTCTAGTGCTTGCTGTGAATGTGCCCTGTGCATAGGCGTTGTTGTCTGTGGTGGCCGGGGCCTCTTCATGTCCTTGGGATTGTTGTGCATGCCTTCGTTGGTTTTCCACAACATCTGCAGGTAGCTGGCTGTCGCCCACAGGCACCAATAGCCAAGGCATTTCTATTGTCTTGGGGATAGGCTTCGCCTACGCTCGCTGTCCAGCCGTGTTGGGCGAATGGGGGGGAGTTATCTGGATGCAGCTTCCCCATCCCTCGTACTTCTGGGTGATGCGAGGGTGGGGGTGGCATTGCGGTGGGGGTCACCTCTGAATGGGGTGTCGTTCCCCCTGTGGGGGGGGCTACCCCTTGTTCCTGGGCGCCTGGGGTTGTTGTTGGTTCCATCTCCCCCTCCCCCCCTTTGCCATGGCTCCGTTGTGGTGTGCTTCCCTGTCCATTTGGGTGGCTGACTGGGCACCCTGTGTGAGTGCTTGCAGGAGCCGGCTCCTTTCTGAGCTCCGTGCCGGCTGCCTGGTGGGGGAGGTGGGCGTCCTGGTTGCTATGGCGGCGAAACCAGTGCTCTGTTTCATCCGCGCCTGAGCTCCCGTCCACTTTCTGCTGCTCTTGCTGCTCTCCTCTATGGTCTTTTCTGTTAACGTACTCACCTCAGTTGTTTAACTCACACACCTCGAGTGGCTGAATTCAGACAACATGTTAGTCAATTGACTAATTTTTAAACAACTCGCAAGCGAGTTGTTTAACTCCGTTATTTAAAACTGCAACTTAAACAACCGTGGGTTGGTTAACCGTGGTGTAGCTGAATTCGGACGACACGTTAGGTTAACCCACTGATGGTTGTTTAACTTAACAACCGTTGGTTAACGTGTCATCTGAATTGAGCCTCTCTGTCTCTCTCTCTTTGAAGTAAGTCCTCACTCTCAGCAGGGACTCTCTAGATCTGCCTTGTTGGCTTAGCGGCGCTCCAACTGCTGTAATCTGAGCTACCAGAGGAGATTTCAGGGGTGGGGGAGTCAAGAGATCTGCTGTTGATTAGCTGCAAGGTGGATGGGGGTGGGAAAGAAAGGAGAACAGAGGAACCATCAACCAATTAACTGTAGTGGACAATGGACTGGATGAGGTCTAATAAACTGAAACTCAATCCAGACAAGACTGAGACGCTGTTAGTGGGTGGTTCTGCTGACCGGATGGAGGGTCTTCAACCTATTCTGGATGGGGTTGCACTCCCCTTGAAGGAGCGGGTTCATAGCTTGGGGGTTCTCCTAGAACCATCTCCATCACTTGAGGGTCAGGTGGCTTCAGTGGCAAGGAGTGCCTTCTACCAACTTCGGTTGGTGGCCCAGTTACATCCCTATCTGGACAGGGATAATCTGGCTTCAGTTGTCCATGCTCTGGTAACCTCCAAGTTAGATTACTACAATGCACTCTACATGGAGCTTCCTTTGAAGGTGGTTCGGAAGCTGCAGCTTGTGCAAAATGCAGCGGCCAGATTGATAACCAGAACCAGTAGGTTCGAACATATAAGACCTACTCTGGCCCGCTTGCATTGGCTGCCTGTATGTTTCCGAGCCCGATTCAAGGTGCTGGTTTTAACTTATAAAGCCTTACACGGCTTGGGACCACAATAGCCGATGGAACGCCTTTCCCAACATGAACCTACCCGAACACTACGTTCAACATCTAAGGCCCTCCTCCGAGTGCCTCCTCCGAGGGAAGCTCAGAGGTCAGCAACAAGAGAGAGGGCCTTCTCTGTGGTGGCCCCCCAATTGTGGAACAATCTCCCCGACGAGGCCTGCCTGGCGCCAACATTGTTATCTTTTCGGTGCCAGGTCAAGACTTTCCTCTTCTCTCGGGCATTTGGCAATATCTAAGGAGCCTGGGTTTGTTTTTTGTTTTTGTAGCTTTTGGGGGCTGTTGTAGCGGTTTTAAATGTATGTGTGTATTGTGTGTATGTTTTTGCTGTTTTAATTTTTGTATATTGTTTTTAATTGTTTTAATCCTATGTAAACTGCCCAGAGAGCTTCGGCTATGAGGCGGTATAGAAGTGTAATAAATAATAAAATAACTAGTGGTTCCCATGACAGCGGGGTCTTCTCACCCTTTATAATATTATTAAATAATTTCTCCATTTTTGATACTAAAATTTCCTTAAATATCTTATAATACTCCGGCCCCAGTCCATCCACTCCTGGAGATTTACCTCCTTTCAATTTATCAATACTCTCCTCTATTTCTTTTTCCGTCACCAAAGCTTCCATGTAATCCCTATCCTTATCTTTTAATTTTACCTTCCAATTTTTCTCTACATATTCTTGTATTCTCATTTGTGGAATCGCATCTGAAGTATATAATTCCCAATAGAATCCTTCAAAAAAATTTAATTTATCCCTCATTAAATTACATTTTTTCCCCATTTTGTCTTTAATTGTCCCTATTATATTTTTCTCCTTCTTTGATTGCATTGATCTTGTTATGTTATATGTTGAAATTAATAAATTTAGGGTTATTAATAAAATTATTTTAAAAAAAATAACTAGTGGTGAAGAAGCACAAGAGGCAAAGCACAATGTGACTGGCTAGCTGCAGTGCTGGCACTGGAGGTGGACAGGAAAATGAAGGCATTGACAAGAACGAGTGACCAGCACTGGGAGATTTTGCAGTGCTGAGTAGAGCAGAGCAGTGCTGCAAGAGATCCATCACAATCCCAGGGCCAAGTCTGCCTGGTGGAATTTGCCTGTCTGACTGATGAGGCCTTGCTTTGATGACATGGAAAGAGAGGGAGGGAAAGGCCTCCAAAGGCCTCCAGCCAAGTCCAGTGCCCAGTGCCGCTGACTGACTGGACATGGGGGGGGGGGAGGAGAGACCCCTGAGTGGCCTTGGCATGGAGAATAGAATTCTTTTCTATTCCTACTCTGGAGGCCCTTACATGCGAGCATCTTTCCCAGACCTTACATGGAATCCTTCCTCCATTCTTAGTATTACTTTACAAAATGTACATTTTCTTTCTGGCTTCCCCCAACTCTTCTGTCTCCTGTCAATCTTGACTGACTGACAGGCCCAATTCATAAATACAAATAGCAACAAGGTAGCAGCTTGAAATGTAACAGCATGAAGGCAGTGCTGCATCGGAAGCCACTCCAATCCCTAACAAACATGGAACATCTTGACTGGCAATTACTGTTAATTTGAGATCTGTTCCATATTTCGTAGCTATTAGGCAGGCGTCCATCTTGTCCAGAATCCCATCTCCAGTCGCTGTCTTTCCTGTTGCCACTGAGAAAGAAAATGAAATCTCAAAATAATATTCTACGGGAAATCTTTTCTTGCCCTTGGAGGGCACCCTGATTTGAAATTTAAAATAATAATAAAGGGCTCTGGTAATGAACTTCTGGGTCTGGAGGGTGCATGCATAATGTGAAAGAGAGACCACGCATTAAACAAAATGATAGCTTTAGGATTCAGGTAAGGATTAGTCATTGAGCAAATGAGTCAGTGAATGCAAAGCAAAGCAGTGTTTAATCCTTCCTACCCACTGCTTAGTGACTGTATCAAGTACAGACTGTGACTTAGGGCAGATCTACATATGAGGTTTTTGACGTTTTATAAGGGTTATGAAAACTCTTTGGGCCACATGACGCACTCCCTATAACGTTGCATATCTGAGGTTTTTTAAAACTCACTTCAGGTATATACAATGGTTTCACTTTTAATAAATCGTTTTAAGTAAAATAATGTGTCCTTCCTTACCGTTTGTGATTCATGGGGGCAGTGCTTCCTTTACTGGTGCCCAAATGCTTAGCAGATGATTGGTGGGGAAGAAAGAGGAAGTGGACCAGTGAACTACAACACCCACAATTCTTAGCCCTATACTCGCTAGGGAATGACAGAGGAACTAAGACGGGAGTGGGTAACTGAACTACAACCCCCACAATGCCTTGCTGTAAACTCATTGAAAAACGAAAGAGAAAGAGACAGGGCAGAACAGCGTGTGACCGCACACACCGCTTTAAAGACAGAAGACTGTTCTCCTGTAACGTGAGTACTCAGTAATGTGGCCTAAGACGTTTTAGAACGCACCTATTTGGAATGTTTTAAAATACTTTTTAAAATGTTCCAAAGGACTGTGTAGATCGGCCCTTAGAGTGAGGATTGGACAGACAGGCCTGTGGAAAAGGGTGATTTAGAAGGCCAAACCCTTTACATAAAATCCCATGGCCACTGAAAAGCATCTCTTGAAACCTGTCTTTGATCCTGATGAGCCTGGCCAAAAGAAAAGACAAAAGCCAATCCCAATCCCTTTGAAGGGATTGATTGGATTGGACAGTCCATAATGCAGGGGGCAGGCAACTGTTTTTGCCCCAACATGAGGTGATGAGTGATGGGGCGGGGCGGGGGCTACACCTGCGTGCACACACATATACACCATACATGTGTGCATGCATGCACATACACACTCATGTACACTCCACACACCCATGCATCCACGTACGCCCTTCCCTTCCCTCATCTCAACATGCAGGAATGGGTAGCTGCCTCCTCCCTACTATCAGCTGAACAGGGGAGCAAGGGCATGGTTTAAACCATGCTCCCAATAGACCAGAAGCATGATTGTGCAGGGAAAGAGTGCGCACAGAGATGACTCTTCTTACATCCCCTTTTCCCCCTAATAAAGAAAGGGTCTATATTAGCACTTCCTTTCACACATTACATTGAACAGGCTGAAGGTGAGGGAGCAGGAGAGCACATAGCATTCCCCCTCCCAAGCTCCAGTTATTCAGCTACATGGGTCTACAGATGTTGCCTGCATACAGCTCTTGTACCCACTTAGGATATAGTAGGCTGACCATATGAAAAGGAGGACAGGGCTCATGTAACTTTAATGGTTGTAGAGAAAAGGGAATTTCAGCCAGTGTCATTTGTATGCAATTAGTCCCTGGTGAAATTCCCTCTTCATCACAACAGTTAAAGTTGCAGGCACTATACTAGAGTGACCATATACAAAAGAAGGCAGGGCCCCTGCAACTTTAACAGTTGTGATGAAGAGGGAATTTCACCAGGAACTAATTGCCTACAAATGACACTGGCTGAAATTCCCTTTTCTCTACAACTGTTAAAGTTATATGAGCCCTGTCCTCCTTTTCAGATGGTCAGCCTAGAATATAGCCATGTGTTCAACTGAACATGTGGAAGCCAGGAGCATGGACAGCAGGTCTGACTCAACTCTACATCTCCACATTTAGCATAACGTGTGAAAAGTGTGACTGGGGGCTGTCTTCATGGCACCAAGTTGGCACCGCCTTCCCCACAAACCCCAGGGTTTCCCTTACTCAGGATGGCATCGCCCTGATGCCAAGAAGGGAGCGCGAGGTTTCTGGCAGTCATCCAGGTACCCCGCTCTTCCTGGTTTCCAGCAACCAATTGCCGGTCGCCTTCCACCAGGGACTGCCCCCCAGATTGGCCACAGAGAGATGTCAGACAGCGTAAGAGCCATATTGTCCTCACTCCCATTGAAAAAGTTGGGGTAAGTCCCCAATTTTTTTTCAAAGCGCAGCTTCATTGGAAAGCCCAGCAGTGGCTGCAAATCTGCAGCTGTGTCATATAAGTGATGCAGCACAGATTTGCAGCCACCACAGGGCTTGAATACATATAGACAGCCCCTGGGATGTTGAAAAGTACATTTTCTTTTGTTTTGGTACTCCACAGGTAGAAATGGACAAATTAACCTTTTTCCAGCCCACGTCTATTTTGCATGAATTTAATCATAGGTCTGTTCTATCCAATATCCAGTCTTCAATGTATTGTCATATGCAATTTCCCCTAATATTTGCATCTCATATGCAACTTTCTGTAATATGCACATTTGTGCATGCAACATTTCCGAACATCTACATTTTGGATGGAATGTTTGAGCCAAGTACTGCATCACAAAATTCAGAAACGTGTGAAATTGAGAGATAACTGGGTTCCAGTTCACAGATTAATCCGGGAAGTGCAAATTAGATCAGTTCACTTCAAAATGCAGACCAGACAAAATTCTCTCTCATCCTTAACTGTAAGCATGCAGTGAATACCTTGAGAGTAAAAATCTTCAGGCATCAAACGTCTCTAAGAGGAGACAGATTTACAGGGGTGCCTGTTTTTGTGAGTGCCTCTGTTTGAATACTCATGATACCACTAGTTTGTATTGGTGTAGTGGGTGGCTATTGGTTAATGCCTGTGACATCACTGTATAGTGCGTCACTAGATTTGTCCACAGTTAGTCCCACACTTTGATTACTATGTTTTTCCTTGTCTTTTTTCATCAAGATCCCATATATTCCCTCTCATCTGTCCCAACTCTGGACTGAGCATCTCTGGCATCCCCCCCCCCCAAAAAAAACATCTACTCCAAACAGCATGACTTCCCCAACCTCAAACCCTTCCATTCCAAGGGGATGGAATTACTGCTTTAGATGACTAGCTATTGAGTAGTGCATTTATTCCACCATGATTTCACACGAGCCTCATCAATGCTCCAGACTTTTCAAACTCCCCTCCCACAAATTATGCATACATGCACACACATACATGCAAACCCTGCATGCTTGTTGCCTTTAATCTAAAGTACTGGAAAGAGAAGGTTGGAGAGGTGGACGTATGAATGTTGAGCCAGACAAGACAGCTGCAGTTTTGGAAGGTGTAATGAGGTAAATGACCTTCCTGCAGTTAGGGTGGAAATGAAATTTCCCATGTTTCTGCCTTCTTTCATCATTATACATTATGCATGGCCTCTTTAAAGAGGCAATTTACCATCTTTTCCTCTGCTGATTCTGCAGGAATCGCTGTATAAATGTTAAGGGGAAAATTTGTCCACATATTTGCACATCTTTAAATTCCACTACCATGTCTGTAGCATTTAACTATGTAAGCATTACTATAGCTAGTCTTATTTGTTACAAGTGTGTGTTGTACTTTCTCCATTCCCACCCACCCAGGACCCCAGAGCATGCCACGTGGGATATCCAGACAATCTCCCATATAGATATTGGCTAGGGAGGACCAGGTTTGCATAGCTTCAAACATGGAAAACTATGTGGGCAAGTGGCCCACTTGAAGCATAATGGATTCCTCTCCCAATGCAGCTGACCAACTGCATACACTCTCCATTATACAGAACAGGAAGCCCATGGGCACTTCCTGTCCAACTAACAGTTTGCTCCCCCAGGGTTTCTGCATGCAAGTTTCTCAAAACCTGAGCAAATTCTGGAGGAGTGTATCAAGACTAGTACAGCAATCAGATGTAGGGTGCCCATGTGTCTATTTGAAGAGCTGTCCAGTCCAATTTAAAGATAAAGAGCCATAAGCAGAGAGAACAACAAGGGCCTTGAAGTGACCCAACAAAAGTTTGCACCTGAAGAGCAGAATGAGTAGATGCACAGAGGACTTGATCACTCTTCCCCACTATGTCAAAACATATTCTATTTCTATTTAAATACTAATTACTTCTAGATTTGCATCCAGACATAAAAATTAGACTAGCTTATGCAAATTTTATGGAAATGTATGTGTATTTATTTATTAAAACATTTGTATTCCGCCCTATATCACAAGGATCTCAGGGTGGCGTCCAGATAAAATCATACAAATAATATAAAACAATACTTATACACAGCTAAAAACAAATTAAACCATTAATCAAACTAAAACCAGTGTAAAATTCAAAAACAATTAATTGAAACAATTAAAGCTATGTGCAAGCTTGATGAATTTAGCCATCAAAGGCTTTGATAAAAAGCCATATCTTAACTTGGTGCCGAAATGAAGCCATTTCCAGCTCCAGTCAGGCCTCCAAGGGGAGGGCATTCCACAGCCAGGGTGCCACTACAGAGAAAGCCCTGTGTACTCCTTGGTGATGTACCCTAAGCATGCCTACGCTCCCCTGGCAGGGGGGAGACCAGTTCACATAGGAGGGTTTTTTGATCCCTCATAATAAAACCAGAGATAGGGGAAGTGTTCCTGGGCTCAAATGCAGCAGAGGGTGGGTTGTGTGATTGTCTCCCTCTCACCAACATCCCTAAATGACAGCCCAAATGCAAACAATGAAATGAATTTAGTAAAATATTGATCTAAAAAAATAAATGTATCCCCATTCATCTTATGCTTCAATTGCCCATTCATTTTGTTCTTCATTAGTTGTTCGACCCTTCCTCAAAGTCTTTGCATTATTTCCACCTAACTTTGGCTACAGCAAATTCCTGTACGTTAGATCACGTTGACTAAAATTGTATGGCTGACCCAGCCCTCCCAAAAGTTCTGGCAATCATCCCTCACCCTTGGCTATACTGGGGCTGATGGGGGTTGTAAGCCAAAAAAAAATTGGAGTTGCCCACCCCTAGTACCAGAGGAACAGCTAAGTGGCTTTCCAATTTATGGCTAATTTTTTTAAAAATATATATCTTACAGAACAGGATAAAGAGAATACAGACAGATTCTGTTGGCAAGCCATGCCATTGCACCTACATGGGCTAATGAGTCTGCCTGTGAAAGGCCTTTTAATTTTAGCGCTGCAGTAAATGAACTGCATTGAGCAGTGGGAGATTCAGTTTTAGCAACCCACGGGCTATATAAGAAGTTGGGAATGTTTAATTGTCCTAATAGGCACAGGAATACAGGTTCCATAAACTGCAACTCAACCAGTTTATCATAATCTACTCCTGTGTACTACAAAGAAACAGAGGGTACTTATACATCTGCCTTAATGAGGTGCTGGTATTGTTGATAAGAAATGGAGAAAGTACTAAGGAACTTGCTTCAGAGGTTTTCCTCCCAGTTGAATTCCTTCCGCTGTGCATACATTCAAAATCTGCTGGTGCTTTGGGATCCTTCCTGTCAAAGTGGTCTTCCTTCAGACTGAACTGTCAGAACAATGTCTCAAAGTCCACCATAGCTTAAAAGGCTGTGGATTTGGCTAAACTTATAGACCTGATTTGCACCAAGTTGGCAGCAGCTCCCCAGAGTCTGAGGCAATAAAAAGGAGAAGCTTTCAACCTATGGAGTCCTCTGATCTATGATTAAGCAGAGGCTGGCTGCATACTTATTTGGGATACAGTCACAGCAGATTTCCTGCATCAGCACAGGTATGGACTAGATGACCCTCCAGGATGCCCCCAACTCTATGGTCATATGGTGTGTGTGTGTGTCTGTGTGTGTGTGTATGTGTGTGTGTTGGGGGAAGGGTCTGGAGATGTGAAGATTGAAGGTTGGATGTTCTGTGCTATGACCCCACCTTCTCCAAAGTGAGAGGATTGTTAATAAATCCGAAGGTGGAGGAAGTGATGCACATGCAGATCAAAAGCTGTATTAGATCATGGCCATTCTGACAAGAGGCAGGATTTAAGAATATTAATTTCCAGAGGGAAACTATATTAGCATGATGCAGCAAAAACAATAGCCTACAGATGGATGAATCTGTAAGTTTCAGTTTCTCTCAGTTTTTCATTTTTCAATCTTAAATTTAGTTCATCCTGAACATTGAGTTTTTGTTTTTTTACTTTCACATGGAAATTCTTAAATATTTTTGTACACATTTTTCCTAATATACATTTTTCCTAATATTTTCCTAATACATGTTTGCATTTTGCCTAATATACACATTTTTGCAAGTAATTTTCCTAATATAATGCATTCTTTTAAATTAAATGCATTTTTTAAAAAAATTGGAAAACTCAGTTGCAAAATTCAGAGATATGTGAATTTCAAAGAATAACTGAGTTTTGGTATTCGGAAAGTGTGAAATTGGGAAGTAAAAAATGTGGACTGAATGAATTCCTCCCTCATCCCAACAACAGACTTTTGTGAAAGCCAAAACTCAATGGTTTGTATTCAATATTAGTCCTAGTTAGATTAAACCCATTAAAAAGAATGGGATTTCAGTTAGACAGACTATGGATAAAACCCCTTGCTGTGCTAAATTCCAATTCACATACAGGCCAATGAGGACTAGAATGCATGTAATCTATTCCAGATTTAAACTTTCCCCTTCTAGTTTTGGGGACAGCACATCTCCATTAACTATCACAGCATTTCCACACATTACATGCTCTTCTTTCAGTGAGAACTGTCTAGCCAGGTTGTCCAGGATCTTGTTAAATAGATGCATGCAGAGAGAAACAATGGACCATGCCAAGAAAAACTCTAGGTGGTAAACATTTATGAAACTAATAAGGAAAGGGTGTTATGGTGTTGTAGTTAACACTTGGGCAAACTCAGTGATGGAGCTCTAGCACAACCGAATGGGAAGAGAATGAGCACACAGGAGCCCAGAACAAAGGGTCATCGTTTAGGATCTCATCCAAATCGTATTAGAGTCATTTACAGCCTTTTCATTGACTTTAATGGGAATTAGACTGGCTCCTAAATTGGGGAGGCTATTGCAAGGGAGGCCTATCCGTGGGATGGACTAATGCCAGCCAAGTCTTAGCTGGCTGAGAGTGCCGGCAGACCCAAACATACAGTGGTAATCTCAGACAGTTCAAGTTTCTCCAGCTCGTCCTGAAGTTAGGGATGAGCAAAAATGGCTTCCCATTTTCGCCACCCCATGCTCATGGGGCAAATATAGGGAGAGATATTTGAGTGAGTTTGGGAGTGCTTTCCCTCAATACTCACCTCTTCCACAAACACATCTAGACACACCATCAGAACAATGCTACCTCGTAGCATAGTGTAGCACAGAGGTAGGGATGCTGGAGAAATCCTCAATGGATTTAAAGGAGAAAATCCAACCTAAGAATCCGACATCTGAAATCCGCAGATGGAGCTCTAGCAGGGAGAGGGGGAGGGCTATGTGCTGCTTGCAGATTTCATCCAAATTTTTCCCTTTAAAAATTGCAAGGTTCATAATTTGTGTTTCCTAGGCAAATTACGGCTACAATTTGCCCAAGATATGCAAATTGTATCTTGCCATTTTTAAAGGGAAAAGTTTAGACAAAATTCACAAGCTGGGCCATGGGCTCCAAGGAAATCCATCAAGCCCCAACAGGGTTGGATTTCCCTGCAACGGACATCCTCCGGATCGGACCCAGGCAGATTCTCACATCGTCCAGGATGGAGTGAAACAGTAGCCCCAACTCTTTGCTTCCAAGAGAAGCTGCTGCTGTGGTGCCAACACCATTCAATGCAAAATCCAGATGACCACAAAGAAAGCAAAAGGGAAGGCATCGTTTTTTTTCTTCCATGCGTCCCTGAATCCCACCCATTTCCAAAATCATGGTTCTGGATTACTAAGGGAGCTCTGTATATATGTACGGCCTTTTCTTATTGGTGCTATACATGTGACTGCCTGAAAAGTGTGGTTAGTGGGCAACTTGGTGTTTTGGGACACAGCCAGCAGACATTTTGGTGTATGTGTGGGCAGAGGCACATCGGAACAGCCAACAATAGGGTGACCAGATTTTGGAAAGCAAAATCCCGGTCCAAAATGGCCACCCCACCAAAGCAGCCTCCCCCCCAACATAAAATAAAAAAAATTAAAAAGGCCGCCCACCATACGGCTAACAAGCAGACACCCCCCGCCACCCCCCCACCCAAAACAACCCGCCCCCACCAAGTCACCCCCCCAAAAAACCCAGCCTGGACCTACCGGGTCCTGCCACCGCCGATCTCCTCCACTGTTGCGTGACCCCCTGCAGTCCCCTCACCCTTCTTGCCCTGCTCCTGGGCTCCCTGGAGTTACCTGAGGAACAGCAGCAGCAGCAGCAGGCAAAGGAGGAGGAAGAGCCTGCTTTAAAATGCCAGCGCTGCTCCGGCCTCTGCAGGAAACAAGTGCTCAGGGTTAGGGAGCATCAACAAATTCCTTGTCTGGAGGCTAAAGCAGTTAGCCACCAGACAAGGAATTTGTTGACGCTCCCTAACGCTGAGCTCTTCTTCCTTGCGGAGGCCGGGGAGCAGCCGGGGAGCAGCGTGGCAGAAAAGAAGTGCTGAGCGTTAGGGAGCGTCAACAAATTTCTTGTCTGGTGGCTAAAGCAGTTAGCCACCAGACAAGGAATTTGTTGACGCTCCCTAATGCTGAGCACTTGTTTCTTGCAGAGGCAAGGGAGCAGTGTGGGCATTTTAGGGTGGGAGGAGAGCTGATCCTTTCCCTGGTTTGCCCCTGCTGCCCCCCTGTCAGCCCGGATTGCCCCAGTTTTCCCAGTTAGGACCGGGAAATCCAGGGTAATCTGGTCACCCTAGCCAACAACTCCCAGGGGGGGGGATTCTAGGGGGGAAATCTCTTAGCAATATAATGAGCATGTCAGAGCTTGGTTTCTGAGATAAAAACCCTTTGTTTATTATAGGAGTGAAGAATCTCAAGGCTGGGCCTGTTTTCTTTTTCAGAAGGCCATGACAACGTTTTATTTTACCATAATGAACCCTATTATTTCTGCAGTTGTTGTTCTTGCTGGCTATATTGTTGGCTTTATTGTTTTTAATTGCCATTTTCTTGTGATTACATTTTATTGCTTTTAATATTTTAACTATTTTTATGTAGTTTATTGTTGTAAGCCACTTTGGGAGGACTTCTGTCCTCAAAGGCAGCCAAGAAATGTTTTAAATGAATAAAACAATAAATATGTGTGGGCAGGGGCACATCTGAACAGCCATCAACTCCCTTTGGGTGGGGGAATCCTGGAAAAAAATCTCTCTTAGCAATACAATGAGCAAGAATAGGGGTATTTTTGAGCCTGGTTTCTGCATTGCCTCACCTTCTGTTTAGCACAGGTGTCAAGAACCCAAGACTGGGGCACAATCTGGCCCTCCTGTGTTCCCCAGTGGCCATATCCCATTTCTCTGACTCCATTTCCTTTTACCACACCACCAATCATTTGGTGGCTTTCAAGCTTTTGTGCAGTTTCCCCCCCATTCTAAATGCCTCTCTTTAGTTACTGCCAGTAAGAGCTTTAAGCTAAAATATGCTGCAGAGGGGGTATTTTGGTCCCACCCCCTTTGTCTTTGACCACACCTATAACTGGAATGCACCCCAAAGATAGGCTGACCATATGAAAAGGAGGACAGGGCTCATGTAACTTTAACAGTTGTAGAGAAAAGGGAATTTCAGCCAGTGTCATTTGTATGCCATTAGTTCCTGGTGAAATTCCCTCTTCATCACAACTGTTAAAGGTGCAGGCACTATACCAGAGTGACCATATACAAAAGAAGGGAGGGCCCCTGCAACTTTAACTGTTGTGATGAAGAGGGAATTTCACCAGGAACTAATTGCATACAAATGACACCGGCTGAAATTCCCTTTTCTCTACAACTGTTAAAGTTACATGAGCCCTGTCCTCCTTTTCATTTGGTCAGCCTACCCAAGAGCTTGTCTAAATTGGGACTTGGCCCTCTGGCTGAAAGTGTTTCGACACCCTTGCTTTAGTACATGTGTGTCCCTAACAGTAGAAGCAGGTTAGGGAAATCTGCTGTTGCCTGGCCTTCCTATGAGCTCCATCACACCAGCATTTTATCGCAATTTCATCCTGCCTTGTTTACCATTTTGCCCTGCAATACTTACATGACGTCGTACCTGTCCTGCAGTCATCTTGCCTTTTCCCCTCCATTTTCCATTTTTTCCTAGGGTGGGGAAAGTGCTGTATGTTTTCTCCATGTGAGATAAAACCACCCTTCTGTCCCTGTGTATTACCATCCTCACACGATGTTGCAGAACGTCCCTTCTTGGGGCATGTGCGTTGAAGGGCGGTCTGATGAAAGAGGAGGGCAGGGGCAGTTCTCCTCCAGTCCAAAGAACCATTCAACCACTCAACCGGGAAGAGGGAGGGAGGGAGGGAGGGCACATGAAGATCCTGCGTAGAAGGGGGCATCACCAGTGCCCAGCCGATGAAACGCTAAATCACTAAAACAAAACCAGAGGGACGAAGGCGCCCACACCCACCACAATATCCATGAACTACAAGAACCGATGAACTGGAGGGGGAAGGAGAAGGAGCAGGATGGGGCAGGTGCAATAGGAGAAGAGCGAACAAGTGAGAAGAGATTTCACTGATACAATAGCAATAACAGGAAGGCATGCGAAATGGACCAGCACTTAATGCACTAATGAAACGGAGGTGGAAACCACGGTTTGTACCTGGGGGGAAAAAGCAGGTGTGATGGACCCCTCAGTCACCAATTGTCTGGCCAACAATCTACAGCGAAGAAATTAAAAAAATAGAAATATGTGTCTGTGTTAGGGGAGGTGGGGTGTCTCGCCATGCCTCCAAGGTAATACAGATAGTTCACAGAGAGAGAAGTAGCTAAACTGTACAAGATAGCTGAACAAAATCAAAGTTTTGGGAAGCCTTGGCTTAAAGGAGAAATACTGCTTCCTTTAATTCTTTAATGTTGCTCATTCATTGTTAGACGAAAGCGACCCTGTCTCTGAACCTTGAGTGTTGTTCATGACTACAATAATTTGCTTTGGGCCTTAGGGCAAATAACACAACATCCCATTCCTCCAGCTAACACATCTTGTAAATGGGAGGCATAATACTTTCACACCCCGGCATGCTGTCTTCATTAATATTGGTATGGTGTCTTTGGAGGTATAAATTGCTGAACCTTATTATAATCTTTCTTTCACAAACATCATCTATTTTGCTAAATTACAAAAGTGTTGAAGCCTTTTAATTAAGAGTAAATGCACAAAATGCAACATCAGCACTTAAACTTTCAAACAATGGATTATTAGTGCTTCTTGCTTTTAGGTGACAATTTGCATTTTTAGAATTTACTTTTTAGAGAAACAGTATGTTTCTAGTCCTTAAAAGCACACATTTAAACTATAGAACAAGTGTGGCCAACTTGTGACCCTCCAGATGTTTGGGCCTACAACTCCCATGATCCCTCATTACTGACTGTGCTGGCTAAGGTTGATGCGAGACATAAGTTGTAAAGCTTATTATATATAAGTCATGTCTATATTGTACTGTAGTTGTAGTGATGTTCAACTATGGATATGGAAAATGTCACTGAACACAGAAGTAGCTTTCTGCTAGGACACCTTCACTGCACTAAGCTGGCTATACATATTGCATAGATCCTGCAGTGGTTATTATCAGCCTAAGGCTATCCAAGGACTACAGCATGTTGAAGGTAGCTTATTTTATATGATAAGGTTTAAGAGCTGAAATAGCATATTTAAATTGGCTCATTTTGGGGGTCATGCCAGGATTAATTTCCCATCGCCCCGAAAAGGGTTATGTAACCTATCTGACCATAGCTACTGGATGTGTGCCCAGCTTGATCCTCCACACCCCCACCATTTGTACCCACAGCAAGCCTAGTATTTTTCTTAGTTGGTGAAATCTTAGTATTGGACATGGATGAATCTTTTAATTTCAGTTTCTCTCTGTTTCTCATTTTCCAATCCTAAATTTGGAAAATTTGTATTTATTTTTAGGGGCAATACTCTAATATGTGCATTTTTGTAAGCAATTTTCCTAATATAATGCATCTTTATTATTATTTTCATGAACATATATGTATTTGATTTGATTTGTAATCTGCCTTTCTACCAAGGAAATGGCACCCAAAGTGGCTATCAGAGATAAATAAAAATTGATTAAAACCATAATCAAGTCTGACCAAACAATAAACAATAATAAAACAAATACATCAAAACACAATTAAAACACAACAATAACAGAATGAAAGCAGAATTCAGCCCTACAGCTTGCTTACACACCAAAGGCCTACTTGAATAAGGTCCCCTCTACAAGATTATCTTTGACGCCCGGTTGCCCTATTATGCGCATATACAGAGAAGCGCATTTACTCCTGATACCTATTCACGAGAGGCGGTGAAGCACATTACGGACTATATGAAATGTGCTTTAAAGTTGTTTACGTGTGGAGAATCGCATGTTTACATAGCCATAAGGTGCTTTGACTCCCGTGGCAAATTAAAACTCGCTATTTAATGCGCATTCGATAATGTGCATAAGCGGAGATAAAAAGCGCCTCAACCCCCGATTTGCGCTCCGCTCTTGTAGAGGTAAAATTTGTAATGCACATTAAAAGAGCTTTAAATCACTCTTGTAGAGGAACCCTAAGAAAATTTTCACCTGCCAGCAAAAGGACAGCATAGAGAGGTAGCCAACCTAGCCTCCCATGGCAGGGAGTTCCACAGCTTGGGAGCAGCCACCAACAAGACCCTCTTACAACATCACCAAATGTGCCTCTGAAGGTGACAGTACTGAAAGAATGGCCCCTCCAGTTGATCTTATTTATTTATTTATTTATTTATTACATTTGTATACCGCCCCATAGCCGAAGCTCTCTGGGCAGTTTACATAGGATTAAAAACAATTAAAAACAATATACAAAAATTAAAACAGCAAAAACATACAACATACACACAATCTGTACATTTAAAAACAACTACAACACTTCAAAAAGCTACAAAAACCAAAACAAAACAAACCCAGGCTCCTCAGATATTGCCAAATGCCTGAGAGAAGAGAAAAGTCTTGACCTGGCGCCGAAAAGATAACAATGTTGGCGCCAGGCGGGCCTCGTCGGGGAGATCGTTCCACAATTGGGGAGCCACCACAGAGAAGGCCCTCTCTCTTGCTGCTGACCTCCGAGCTTCCCTCGGAGGAGGCACTCGGAGGAGGGCCTTAGATGTTGAACGTAGTGTTCGGGTAGGTTCATGTCGGGAAAGGCGTTCCATCAGGTATTGTGGTCCAAGCAGGCTCGTATGGGAGAAGGTGGAGTCTCAGTCCCAAGCCATATGGCAATCTCTATGCAATTGTGTGTGCATTTTCCCTTACCATATGTATTTTGTACACATGTTTTGATTGGAGAACTCCATTGCAAAATCTGGAGAAGGTTAACTGAGTATTGGTTCGTGTTGTCTTGACCACAAAACATGTATTGGTTAAAAAATGCCAGATGAGGTAAGTTTGTCTTAAATTTGTGGACCAATTGATGTTTATCTTAAATTGGTGGAGCAAATGAATTTCTCTCCATCTCCACTTAGTTGTTCCCAGGATCTAGGTGCCACAAGCAAGGAGACACAAACAAAGAGATGAAAGGAAGCCATTGCCTTGGTCAATTGTTTCATGAAGACACTGCTGAAGGACTTGAATCTGGGGAATGGATTGACTTAGACAATCCTCAAGGAGTGCCACATCAGCCAAACCAGAAGTTACACATACAACACATGCAACATGACCATCATTTGAAAGATGGAAGTAGATGAAGACAACAAAAATGAAATCACATGAGGGCAAATGAAAGGACATTTGAAAGAGGAGGCGCTTTTAATCTCTATCCTGGATGAAATAGAAAGGGATCATAACTCAGTGGTAGAATGCATTACTTTGTTAGGTTCACACCCTGTTAAAAGGCTCAGGTACAATATGATGTATGGGGTGATGGGGGTGGAGAGAAAACAACTCTGCCTGAGACCCTGGCAAGCCACTACCAACTAGGGTAAACCAGAACTGGGCTGGATGGACAAAAGTCTGATCTAATATAAGGCTGCTCCTCTGATAACTACAACATTGGGGAAAATAAATGAAAAATCCAGATGATTTCAAAATTCAGCTATCAGAAAGGAACTTTGAGAAATGGATATAGAACAAAGGTTTTCCTCTGGTGTCCTGTTACCAGAAGAAGAAGAAGAAGAAGAAGAAGAAGAAGAAGGGGCTTCTAAAGCCTCAATTCTAAACACAGGTAGGACATGTTTATGAGCGAGTATATATAATTTCACTGCAAAAGTATTTATTGTCCTGATAAGGTGCCTACTACTGGGACATAGACACACATCTCTTGGATTCTATTTTGAATCCCAGTTCCTTTTTGGAATGCATATGCAGCTGGTTCCTAAAGGCTGCTATTGGGCAGCTACTGGGCCTATTCAGATGACATGCTAAGCCTTGGTTAGGCCGCTAACCCTTTTGCAGCAAATAGTTAGTGAGCACGTTTAAACCATGGTTATGGGGTCACCATGGTTAGGAATGGTTACAACAGTTAAAACTGCAGGAGCCCTGCCCTCTTTTGTATCTGGTCACAGAGGCAGGGCTCCTGCAGCTTTCACTGTTGTGCTAATGAGGGGATTTTACCAGGTGCTGCATGCATACAAATGCCACCTGCTGAATTTCCCTTTTCTGTCCTCCTTTTCATATGGTCACCCTATGCCCTTACTCACTCAGGACATGAGATCCTGATTCAAACAAAGGTATAGGTGTAAAGAAATCTTTGCTATCTAGGATGACCACTTACTCAGTCATCACCCAAAATGAGGATAAAGATTTGCATAAAAATGCATATGCTAATGTATAAGTATAGATGAAAATTTAGAAATAATTATGATCATTTAACTAGATATTAATTATATCTCATCATAGTATGGAAGACTGTGACGAGGTGACCTGTGGGTTTGCTGCCTGGGTTTCATTGATGGGCAGCTACAAGACTCCTACTCTCCCTGTTTATGATTCTTTATTTTTAAACCAGTCCTGGGCTGGTTATTCCTTCAAATAGAGGATTTCCCTTTGGAAAGGGGCACACACAGCCACCCTCTAATGCTGTCTGTGTTAGGGTGACCAGATAAAATCCAGGTCAGGGCTCATGTAACTTTAACAGTTGTAGAGAAAAGGGAATTTCAGCCAGTGTCATTTGTTTGCAATTAGTTCCTGGTGATATTCCCTCTTCATCACAACAGTTAAAGGTGCATGCACTATACTAGAGTGACCATATACAAAAGAAGGCAGGGCCCCTGCAACTTTAACAGTTGTGATGAAGAGGGAATTTCACCAGGAACTAATTGCATACAAATGACACTGGCTGAAATTCCCTTTTCTCTACAACTGTTAAAGTTACATGAGCCCTGACCTGGATTTTATCTGGTCACCTTAGCCCAAGCAAAGACATCAAGACTCCATAATGGGAAACCTTTATTTAGCTCTTGGAAAATTGGAGCTCCTTTCTGTACCACAAAGACTGGGCACTCTGTGGCTCCAACCTCAAGATGCCCTGACATGTCCAGAGTGCAGATAAGAAAACCCGATTCTATGCCAAAAACTTTGAGAGGCTTCCTGGCTCATGTAACTGGTATCCAGATCCCCAATAACCCAGGACATTTATTATTGTCTTATATATAGGGATGTCACAGGAGTCCAAGAGGGGTGTGGAGTTTGGTGGGTGGGCCAGCCGTCACTTACCAGACCCACTCAGTAATACAGAAGCCGGACCCCAGGAGGCAAATACGATACAGGTAACTTTTCTTACATTTTCACTATCATTGTTTGGTGAAAAAGTTTTCATTCTCCAAATCCACTCTGCGTCACACAGAAGTTTTCTGAATATTTCCCATTTAACACTTATAAGATGTTCCATGTTTGATCTCTGCTGGAAGGCAGCATGTTTGGAAAGCTTCAGTAAAAACTGTTCAGCTAGTTTTGAGTGACTTGAGTATGAGAAACACACACACAGAGACATGCGCACCTCTTCTCGGTTTGAAAAAGAAAAGGTACAGGAACATGCTTCTGATTATACTTTCAGTCACCCAATTGTGAGATTTTGAAAGTCGGCCTGTGACAGACAATTGCTGCTTGCTGAGTGCAAACATATTGCTGGTTTTGTTCCTGTGTGGGGAAAATCTCTTTGGCCTTTTTGGTTTGTTTTATGATACTTGAACTGACACACCAGACAAGTACTATTTATTAAGTTTTTCAAAGGGCTGTTTCCAATTATGCTAATAGGCAGCACCAGATGAAACTACACACCCTGTGTATATAAATACTTCACAAACTGAATTGAGAATTAGAAATCTCTGTCTGAAATAACTAGGGTCCCCTCTACAAGGATTCGCTTTTGTGCCTGGTTAGGCGATTATGCGCATAATCGCAGAAGCGCATTTACGCCTAATGCCTCTGCACGAGAGGCGGCGAGAGGCGGCGAAGCGCATTAAGGGACGACCAAAATGCGCTTTACAAGTCGTTAATGCGCATAAGCACTTGTTCACATAGTCAAAATGCGCTTTAACGGAAAGAGCAAAATAAAATTCGCTGTTTAACGCGCATTCAATAATGCGCATAATCGGAGAGATAACGCGCCTCTACGCCCAATTTGCGCTCCGTTCTTGTAGAGGTAAATTTTTTAAAGCGCCTTGAAAGAGCTTTAACCCTCTCTTGTAGAGGCAGCCTAGTTTTTCCATTCTGACATTTTATATTTATTGTTTTCTTACCACAGCAACAGAGGCCTCACTCTCAAATAGAAGACTAGTGTACAGGGGTAGGAAGATACCTTAAATCTTTCCCCTTCTTGGTTTTTTCCCCCATTTTTCTTTTTAGCTAAACTAATTCCTGGGGTCTCCAACACCAACTTCTAGTGGTAGCCAATTTTTTTCTCCTACAGAAGGAAAGCAGCTTGTGTGGGGTGAAATCTTTAGCAGAAAAAAACACCAGAGAGGAAGGAGTTGAGAACACACACAACACACACACACACACACACACACACACAGAGGGGGGGGCTGAATTCGGACAACACATTAAGCAACTGAGTGGGGGGGAACAATCATCAGTTGTGTTGCTTATTGTGTTGTGTGGAGGGTAACACGCCGCTCACAAACTACTGATGGTATGCTATTCCGCCCAAATAAGCAACTGAGAGAAACAACTGGCTTGCAAGTTGTTTAGCTCGAAGCCAGTTGTTTAAAGTGTTGTGTGGAGGGGTGAGTGTGTTAATGGCATGTGGTGAGTGGGTTAAAACACAGGCCCTTAGAGGCAGGCGGCAGGAGCGACCAAAGCAGCGGTTACCACTCAGCTACAACTGGTGCAACTTGCAGAGGCTTCTGGGATAGAACTGGGAGGACTGAGGGAGGAGCGAGGGTGGGGAGAGGGGTGGGGGCTGTGTCAGTAAAATGCTGGGTTGACTATTAGTCCACTCAATGCCAGCCCCAACCACTAGGCTGACCATATGAAAAGGAGGACAGGGCTCATGTAACTTTAACAGTTGTAGAGAAAAGGGAATTTCAGCCAGTGTCATTTGTAGGCAATTAGTTCCTGGTGAAACTCCCTCTTCATCACAACATTTAAAGCTGCAGGCACTATACTAGAGTGACCATATACAAAAGAAAGCAGGGCCCCTGCAACTTTAACAGTTGTGATGAAGAGGGAATTTCACCAGGAACTAATTGCCTACAAATGACACTGGCTGAAATTCCCTTTTCTCTACAACTGTTAAAGTTACATGAGCCCTGTCCTCCTTTTCATATGGTCAGCCTACCAACCAACCACAGTTGTGTAGGAACATGTTGTGTGGGGAGTACCCACAAAATAACCAACTGTGAGTTGGCTACTCAACCCACCATTGACTAATGTGTTGTCCGAATGCAGCCATAGTCTCAATTTTAAAATAATTTAACATTTTAGCTCCACTTCTTCCAGTTTCTAGTCCACATGAATCTGGTATTAGGGGATGATTTAATAAATTATGAAGCTACTTAATTGTAAAAAGATTGTCAAAAGCAAAACAACAGCAACAACCAGTTATGGGTTTATTTGGAATAGAGCAGATTCTGAGCTCAAGCCTCAAAACCATTTTTGAAGCAAGAAGTGATGGCCTTGGCTGCAATACTAAAAAGTATCTAAAGAGATTCCCAGCAAGAATCCTCCCCTTTCACTGCTAGCAGGCATTATGATAGTTGGCTTGTCTAAAAAACTGAAGCCTGTTCTTTTCTGTTTAAGCTCTCTCCCTCCCTCCCACCACAATGCCTTTTGTTTCTCCAGCCAGATTACGCTGCATTCTCCATTTTGCAATGACTCATCCTTTTACTTTCAGCCTCAACAACTCAATCATGACAAGGGATTTCCAAATGAAAGCTATCCAGAACAAGGCAGGATCTAAACTACTGCCTTAGAACAGTTTGTAATAGTATTGACAACTGTTGGGGCCCAGGACACACTCCATATACCATTTTCAAACTGTTTCAAATATATATATATATATATATATATATATATATATATATCCTGTTTGGTGTAGATCTCGCCCTAATTTTTCTTTCTTCCCTAAAGAGTTATTAATAAAGCATATGGAAAAGGCTGCCAGGGCAAATTATGCAAATTACAGAAGATATGAAGAAAGGGCCTTAAAAAAAGAAGAAGAAATATATACATTTCTTCCAACTGCTCTACGTATTCACATATGAGCAATGCAACATGCTATGCATACCCTTGGCAGCAAAAGCCACTGAATGCAGCTAGATTTTGTTTCTAGCTTCTGCTCGATGGATACTTTTTCAGAGAAAAGGGGGTTGGTTGGAGAGAGAGCGAATCAGACAGGTTTATCCAGTTCACAGCGCAATATAGCCAACAAATGAAACATCAAACGGTATATTCCCTGGTAACAGATCACACTGTAAAACTTGCAACTACGCTGCTACTTAGAGATTTTTGGACCTGAAACTTTATTAATCATTCATGGACCCTTTCCGTGCGCTGCTGAAGGGAACAGTGCAGAAACCCGGTGCTTTCTATACGGTGCTGAAGCAATGGGGTGAGGGAGGAATCTCACTTTGATCACTGCAGAGATGTGGGAGAGGGGAATCAAATGCTCTTAATATGTAAGTTGCCCACATTCTTGTAGGAGCATTTCTAGAGTTTCCCATGTTCCCAGTAAAGGTAGGGATCAGAGTTCAGCAGGAGCACACAGGATCTAAATGCATAAGGAGGCAGATTCAATTGTTGCCATCTATAGTTCAAAGTGCTTAGGGAATCAAGTTGGGGGGAAAAATCCTCTGCCCAAGATCCTGGAAGACACAGGGCTAAACTACACGTTACACTTTAACATACCGTTTAGCTGATCCTAACCTTTTAAAAAAGCATTTGTGTAAGTGTACAAGCCTTCAATCTGCACGGGTTAAAAAAAATTTAAAAATTCCAACCCAGCTATTTTCACCCCAAAATTCATCTCCCTCCCCAGTACTGTTAAATACATAAATCCCTCCTACAAAAGCCCTCAATAGTTGACTATAAAGTTTTCTTTCTTTTTCTTTCTTTCCTTCTTCAGTCCACACAGAGAGGAAAGCAGCTGAATGGGAAGGTTTAACACCACCACCACCCCAAATACCCACACATGATGGTCCTGATCTGGATTGTATTTAATGTATTTTAACAGTGCTGGGTTTTGCTGGAAAAACAATTGGCAGTTGAGAAATCTCTTGAGGCAGACATCTGCAACCAGATGTCCTCCAGCCAATGTGAGATGATTTGTAGTTCAAACACTTCTTGAGGGCACCTGGTTGGGGAAGGTGGTCCTAAGATAAGGCAAACATATTTTATCCTTCTGGGATACCCCCATTCTCATTGAAGAAAGAAAGTTGTTTGCACTAGGGCACTGACTTCACTTGGATTGCAAAATGATATCTTATAGGAGATTACCATCAATATCAATATCAATATCTATAGATATAGATATATATGGCACTCTATGTTTGCCTTGCTCCCTTTCACATGTTGTGATGTCCCAATGTTCTCCTTTTGAGTATTTAGTTGTTCTTTTGTCATGAATCACCTTGGAAACAATTTGAATGCCAGTAGGTACAGATACATGCATAAATAAGATAAAATAAAATAACACACACAGCCTCCCATGGCATCTATTGATGGAGTTTGAGGAGACACAATGTAACATCACAACATCGAGTAAAGGATGGTCCATGGGGAAGCAAGGGATATTCAGCCAAGAATGCCAGTTTGGGCAGCAGGCTTGCACCGCTTACAACATAATTTGCCCAGAATAGGCACATCTGATGTGAAATCACTGAAATTTGCAGAATAATTCTATGCCCAGAGGTAAGACCCATAGATTTCAAGGAGACAGTCTTGAGCAAGTATGCATAGAAATTGAACCCTTAAAAGAGCAATCCAAGAGCCCCGAGACATTGTCTGAGACACTGGGGATTCCCCCCTCCAAGATCAGAGACAGCGCTCCATCCTTGGAAGGGAGAATGAAAGATCTGAGCCCCTCCCCCACTCGTTTATTTATTTATTTATTTATTTATTACATTTATATACCAACCAATAGTCAAAGCACTCTGGGCAGTTCACAAAAATTGAAACCATCAATAAAACAGTATAAAAACACAATATAAAAACACAAACACAGTAAAAAAAACAAAATGCACAGCAATGCAGATTTAAATACAAATTGAAAATACAGACAGCGGAGTTAAAAGACTATGATCATAAACTGTTAAATTCTGAGAAAATAAAAAGGTCTTCACCAGGCATTGAAAGGAGTATAATGTAGGTGCCAGGCGAACCTCTCTAGGGAGCTCATTCGACAGCTGGGGTGCCACAGCAGAGAAAGCCCTCCTCCTAGTAGCCACTTGCCTCACTACCTTTGGCAGGGGCTCATGGAGAAAGACTCCTGAAGATGATCTTTGGATCTGGGCAGGCACATATTGGAGGAGGCGTTCCTTCAGATATCCTGGCCCCTAGCCGTTTAGGGCTTTGAATGTTAATACCAGCACTTTGAATCGGGCCCGGACCTGGACTGGCAACGGGTGAAGTTGGAGTGTAGTGCATTTTTCTCCTCAGATAATATGAGGAGAAAAATAGTCTCCTCCAAACAATCAAGGACAAATATCTATATCCATACTCAGTTGACACAGATGAATAAAATAACCTGTTTGCATCACGCTCTCCATTCTACAAATATTCTTTGAATTTTACAAGAAATCCCAACAAAACTTGCTGATTTTCAGGGTAAATTACACATCTTTCCTGTCAGCCATAAACCAATTTTGAATCGGGAGGGGTTGTAGCTCAGTGTTAGAGCACATACTTTGCATGCATAAGGTCCCTGATTCAGTCTTCGGCATCTCCAGGTAGAGTAGCGGAATCTCCCGCCTGAAACCCTAGAAAGCTGCTGCCATTCAGTGTTGACAATACTGGACTCAATAGACTAATAATATAACCCAGTATGAGGCAGCTTCCTATATTCCTAATTATAGTCCGCTAAAAAATATTTTGACAATTCATTCCAAGGCATTTTGTACAAAAGACAGGCCATCAAATTATATGGTAAAGGCTGGACTTCATCCAGGCCACAAACAAAAAAGCCCTTCCCTCATGATGAGGAGTGCTATCATCCCTGAGACATTGGACATCTCACGGAGCTGGAGGACTGTAAATGCACCTGCTTGAAAAATTACAATTGGACTTTCCACAGAAATGTTGCAATGGGTAGAAAATGAAAGGAGTAATGAGAGTATTACAGTCCCCTTGCCTTCTTCTTTTCAAAGAAGTACATGCGAGAAATCATCAGGCTCCACTTTTAAATTCAACTGCTTAGGTAAGATATTTAGAATAGGGGCTCACACCAGTTGTGAAAAACATGACATTACGCCTCAGCTGTGAATGACTCCCATGAAGCGTAAGGCACATCTGGAAAATGCCATTCGGCTTTTGGCAGGATCCACTTCAGTTCTACAATGGATGTTTTTAATTACCACTAAAAACTAAAATCGGCCAGGATAGAAGGGCATTATGGATGCAATCCACAAAACGTTTACTCCAGACCTGCCTCTCTCGTGTCAAGTTGAAATCCAAGGGATGACATGAACACTCCCAGAACAGACGGTCAGTGGATGGTGGACTAAAAGTGATGCCAGATGGGGTCTGTGGTGTCAGGACAGCTGCTTCAGCAAGTCACACAGGGAGTGTAACAATCCCCTTGCTGGTTTTAAATGGCTAATCGAAATGGCAGACCCAAGGCCAGCAGAATCCACGTAGGTGACAAAGACCAAATCATCGATGGTGGTGCTAAAGAACATTAGCTGGTTGCACTTGCATCCAACATCCAACTACTTTTCCACCCACCCACATCTGTTATAGTATTGTACAGACTAAACCACAGTGCGGAATGCTGCTGTTTACGTGTGCACTCTACTTTGAATGCTCTAGTATAATAATTTCAGGCTTTTCAAATCTAGGGATGTATGAGATATTAGTTCCAGTTCATTCTTTTAAACCGGAATTTATTCAGTTTGCACCTCCTGGAACTGAACACTGATTTGAACACACTCTGTGGTTTGATCCGTGCATTTCTGAGCTTGCGACGCATTTTGCAGAACAAAAAACAATGTGTTTGAAAATTTCGTCCATTTGAAAAATGTGCATGGAACATGAATTTTAAAGCAAAAAGAAAGAAAGCTCGCAAACTGATACAGACATGAGGTAGAATTCAGAGACTCTCGATGAGCTCAGGTTTCGCTGAATCACACATCCCTATTCAGATCAATGTTTCATAGGCCATAAGAGCATGCAGCCTACTCCATAAATCAGACTAATGGGATGATTTGAGGGCTCACACAGATCCACCAGCTACTTCCATGCTGCTGCTGTGCCAAAGCAGTCCTATAGTTCATGACATTTACCTTGCCCATCATGATCTCAATTCACCACTATCACTAGAGATGGCCATTGAGAGGAAATCCGGCCCTTTTTGGGGTAGTCGTATTTCTCCGGAGACCCCACTTCAGCTTGCATTTGTGAACTGAGCCATGGGCCTTTCCCTGAAATCCAGGGACTTAATTGTGGTTTCCCCCCCCCAAAAAAAATTGCCATTACCCCAACATGGCACTCAGAGGCACCATTTGAACAAATTATGGCCATACATTGCACAGATTTGCATAATTTGAGGCCATAACGTGCACAAATAGTTTTTTACAAAGAAATGTTTTTTTAATGGTGATTCTGCCAGCTGGCCTGATTTGTTGCTCACCACGCTGGGCCAATAGGTGGAAGACAGAATTGAGTCCCGGGAGGCCGAGCCAAGGAAAGCTTGTTGAGCTTCACCCACCAACCAGATTACTCCAACTTCCCTCATTGTCACACTACCCAACCCAAAGTCAGATCAAAAGCACTGCCATGAACACAGATTGCTCCAACCACACCCGATCACGTATCATAGAAGTTGTCTCCTCCTGTATGCTCTTTAGCTGGAATTTAAGATCAGATGGGGCTGCCCTCTCTGTATAATCCATGCACCATGTGTGTACCAGAAGACCGTACAAAGTGGCTCTCTCATTGGCTTGTCTACAACTATGGAGCTTCCCTCTGAGGACTCCAGGTAGGCTACAAAGATGGTGCAGACATGAGAAATTTGGATTCTGGGACCATGGGCTATGCTTCTTGGAAGATGGACTGCTGGCAAGGGACAGGTTGCACCTCACAAGGGCTGGGGAAAATGTGTTTGGCCGCGGCATGAAGAACTTCATCAGGAGGGCTGTAAACTGAATCCTATGGGGGCAGGAGACATAAACTTGGAGGCAACAATGGATGAAGGCTTATGCACTGTAACGAAGAGAACAGCTCTAATAGCGCCCCAAATACTCTTCACAATAATGTAGGAAAGGAGCCAGACTATAAAGCACATGGACTTCGATGTTTCTATATTAATGTCCAGGGTATGGGAAACAAACAGAACGAACTTGAACTCGTATTTCATGATCACTGACCTTGCTTAGGTTGCCGAGCTGGTACATGTTTCACAAGAAGGATAGCTTTGGGATTTGGGCAAGCAACCCTTCATAGAGCATTTTAGAGCAGCTCCATCTCAAACTAACACACATGTCATGTCAACTCTACTCCATTTTTTTTTTCAGAATATCATCTGATGTTTTATTTAGAAGGAGTCACTCTTTATTAGTATCACACCCGTGGGTGTACCTTTATTTGGCATTATCTGAACTGGTATAAGGGCACTAAGATTGAATTGCATTTGTATTTTCCTTTTTTATATCTCAAGATGTATTTTTATCTACAGATTTATGGTTTCTTTTTGTGTTGCCACCCTGAGTGCTTGAAACGAGACAGAAATAGAAATGTGCATAAACAATCAAATACACACCTCAAGTGAAAAGCAGGAAAACTCTTGTGCTGTTTGAGGGATATTTGGTCTAGAGCTGGGCTGAAATATCTCAGAAAATGGGGGGGGGGGGGGTTAAAGATGTTTTTCTCAGAAAAGAACTTGATACATTTTTTCTCAGGAAAAAAAATGCTGATACATGTTCTGAACATCCTTATTCAAGCTCCATCTAAAACGTTGGAAGACTTCAATCCTCCCCAGGAACAAAATGGCCTCCCTTGTTCCTACTAACTATGAATAGAGCGGAGAATTTCAGATGCAACTGTGAATCCAGTTTTAATATTGATACTATTTTAATACTGTTGAAGGAAACAATCAGTTGGATCCAGACTCTGCTTCCCATGGATGGAAGAGGCCATCCGAAAGAGGCCTCTGATCCAGTGCAGGAATCCAGCTGGTGGAACGGTGGCAGCAGCCATCTATGTCGAACCCGCTGTCCCCTGCAGTCCTCTATACCCCTCCAAAATCTGCTCCAGAAAGTTGGGGAACCCTCCAGAACAGTAGAAGAGGTGGCACTGTGGACTGCACAGGGAGGGGGAATTGGCGAAGATTACCTCAGCCCCTTTCCACAGACAGGAGCATTCTGAGAGGAGATAAGCCAGATCCAACCCACTGGGCTGAGCTCTTTCCTTAGCCCACTACTTCCGTTATCAATACTGTTGTTCATATTATTCTTCATGCCACTATATGAACTAACAATAGAGTTTCATTTAGTATTAACTGAGCCAAAATTTATCAGAAGATAGTTGTCTGAAAAAAATTCTGAGAGGTTTTTTCCCTCCTACCAATTCCTAGAAAAAGAAGGTCACTGCAGATATTTCTGCAATTTTTGTCATGGCAAATCCATTTTCCCATGGTGCTATGATTTTAAGTGAGCTTAAAATGCAAAACTGCATGTGAGAATTTTCATATATTTTTATATATTTTCATTTTCATACATATTTGAATCAGTTCTTTTATTATTTTATTCAAAGTTAGGAATCCATTTGGGATTACTCCATTATATTTTTCAGTCTTTCTTAGTGAGCCTCTAATTAGTCTGTTTAACTCTACCTGTTCTACAAGCATATCCATGATATACTAAGAATTATAATCAGTGAGCTTGTCTATTATTGTTGAATTATTGTGTGTGTTCTATTTTGTTGCCTGCGTTGTTAATTTTATTCCAAAATAAAATAACATTCTCTGGGAAAGAAGAATATTTTCAGAGAATGTTTTAGAGTGCTTTCTTTTTCACTCCCATCCAAACTATTGAAAGATTTGTGCCTTCTGCCCAGGCAATACTTAGTAAAAAATCCTCCTCCTTCATTTCATCGCTCACAGATAGGGTGAAGAATTTCAGGATGCCATTTTCACTCAGCCGTAGTTAAGTCAGGGGTCCAATGGAAAAGCAATTCTAGTCTCAGTATTAGCACTGGTGCTGTAAACATGAATCAAAGAATGAATGTTTTATAGGAAAGACACTTATCGGTAAAGCAATTTCTTTAAAATTAGAAGGGGGAAAAACCCTGAACAGGTGCATATTTTATAGCTCCCAGAGGCTGTACGAATATATCCTTTTCTTGTTTCAGAACTAAAACACTTGAACTTGTACATGGTAATTCCACATTTTTCCAGTTGAGTTTTGAATGTGCATACGCACACGTACACACACACCATAATGTCAAAATTATACACAGTTATGTACTATAAATTAGCGTGAGAAGCAGAAATTCCTAGCAGATATGCCGAAGTCGGTGACATAAGGGAAAGGAAGTTATAAACCAGGCACAAAGGCTCATCCAACTTACCATTAAGTTAACAGAGGGAGAGCATTGATTTTGATGGGAGCTGAATGTCCCTGAAAAATCTGCTTCTTAATTGGCAATTCATTACTTTGTTAAACTGCAACCGAACAGACATTAATAATGCAAAACCAGAGGAAAATGAAATGTCCCACTATTTCCATATTTCCAGCGCAGCATATTTCCTACAGCTAAGTTAATAGGTGATTTTGCAGCCACTCTCCGAAGACCTTGATGCATGTTGGATTTTAAGAGTGAAGCGGCCAGAGGCGTCTGGCAACATTACAGCATGTCAGAGAGGCTGGAGTTTGACATGCGTGGAGGGGGGGAAGACTTCAAATAGAGAGGGCCGAGGAGCCAAGTCTGTGGCAAATTTATGAAACTCAGATCGCAGACTTCAATCTTCAAAAAAATAAAGTTCGCCCTGCTAGGAGGGTTTCTTGGTTTTGATACACTTGCTTATTAAGAAGTGTATGTCTCTATATACAGTGCTAATTCTTTGCATATTTGCAATCATGTCTATTCCTCAGTTTTGCATACAAAAAAACTTTGCTTGCTTAAATATAGTAACTTCCAGTAATAAAGGTACAGCAAAAGAGCGCAGAACTTCTTTCAGCCCAGGGGCCAAATTCAATTTCGGAGAAGCTCTCAGGGGCTGCATTCCAGTGGTGGGTAGAGCCAATAGCAAAAGGGTGTGGTCAAATGAAAAATGGGTGGGGCAAAAACACTGCACCCAAAAACCACCCAGCAATCAGTAGTTTAAAGCTCTTACTCCTAGTAACTAAACCTTAGGAGAAGCAGTTCAATCTTTTAGAACTGGGGAGGGGGGGAGAGAGGGAGGCTCTACACAAAAGTTAGGATATCCCCCAATGATCAGTGGTTGGACAAAGGGGTGGGGCCATCTAATGAACCTTGGAAGGCCAGATTGGGACCCCAGGAGAGTAAGATCTGTCCCCCAGCAGGCCCAGTCCAAGGAAGGTCACTGCCTGAAGTGCAGGGGACCCACTGGTCCCCCACAGCCCTTTCCCGTCTGCCCTCTCCCATGATTTCCTCCCTCCGCAGCCTCCTCCGCCCCCCCTACATGCACCCAAGATGCAGCAGCCATTCGGTTGTGCATGCGCCTCACCGCGCCTTGTTTCCTGACACTGCTCACTGCCAGAAGATTTACTTTTCCAAGGCTGCCTCTACAAGAGGCATTTAAAGCTCTTTCAAGGCACATTAAAAATTTTACCTCTACAAGAACGGAGCGCAAATTGGGCGTAGAGGCGCTTTAAACATCCGATTATGCGCATTATCGAATGCACGTTAAATAGCACGTTTTATTTTGCTCCGGCTGTTAAAGCGCATTTTTACTATGTGAACAAGCGATTCTCTGCATTAACTACTTGTAAAGTGCATTTGAAACAACCGGTAAGGTCACCCGTTGAGTGCTCAATTACCTTCTGCATACAAGCATTTACGATAAAGCGCTTCAGCGAATATGCACATAAACGGCTAACCAGGCGTAAAGCCGCATTCTTGTAGATGAGGCCCAAGTGTGGAAACACACACTGGCGTTGCCAGCACGCTGCCTCTGTAAGGGTTTTCTGCCTTCAAAGGATCCATGCAATGTCTGCGTGCCTGTCCAGCACAGCTCCTGAAGGCAGAAAGACCTTACAGAGGCAGCACACTGGCGACACAGATGTGTCTCTCCCCACCCCCCACCCCTAAAGACAGTAAGTCAACTGGTGGCAGCGTTGGGAGCGGGAGGCGAGGTGAGGCTTGGGGTGTGCGGGCAACTGAGTCCCTGCTGCTTCATGGGCTTATTGGCTGCCTGCATGGCTAGCAAAAGCAGCAGACCCTTTGCAGGGGGAGAGCGCCACTCTTCCCCTCTTCCGCCGCCTGCGTAATGTTAAGGCCGGCCATGTCGCAGGCTTGCTGAAGAACAGTCTCGGCAAGAGCTGTTAACCCTTGCCTTGCTGTGCTGAGGCTGCCTTGCCCAGGGCAATCAGGTGAGCCCTCCTGGCATGGGTGGGGGCGCAAGGGGGGGCGGCATGGATTCGGCGCTCTTTCCAATCCCCACCGCCTCGTGCGAGAGTTTCTTCCCACTTCACATAAGGCTGACTCTGCCCCCAGAATAGAGATTAAGATTGATATGGGGTCCAGAGCAGTTATTATTTACAAGGGCCCTCATAATACAATGATCTTCTCTTCTGCTCCCCACCTCTACCACATTTCAAAGACCCTTTCGGATTCCTTCTGTATGACAATACCCAGAGAGCATTTATAGTTTCTCCACATCCATTAACTCATCACCCGAGAGCCCCTGTAACTTCACTGAAATTGCATTACTGTGAATTAAGCAGCCCCTGCAATGCTTACTTGCGAGTAAGCGTGGCAGCAGAAATGGGCACAGAGCTGCACCACGCAGCTCCATGCCTATCAGGGGATGGGGTGGCAGCAATTTCGCCACCCCTGGGATGGCAGGGAAGGGGGAGCTGATTTTGCGCAATTTTATTTTTTAAAAAAGAACTTACCTTTTGCGCACGAGCACTCATGCGCTTCCTCCACCTGGGGGGGGGGGAAATGGTGGGCGCGACATGCAACGGCCCAGGAGGAAGCCGGCTCATCGTACTTTCATTTGTATTAGAGCGACGATCCCAGAAGCAGGTACCTCTGGGATCGCCTCCCCTCCCTCCCTCTTCACCCGTCTAGTGTAGAAACAGCCTATGTCATTCTTCCTTAAGTGTGAAAAGTTGCGGGCTTTGATTAATTCTGCTGCTTTGTTCCAGCTGCAACACTGACAGAGACCCTTGAATGGATCCACATAGGAATATCACAGCTTTTGGGTCTGAAGAAAAATGAGGAGGAGAGGAGTCATCCCATTGGATAGCTACATGTCACATTAATAGAATTAATGAATCCATGTGCCCATTTTTGGTAAGGTAACTAATAGTGCATTCCCATCACCCACCCACCCACCCAAAGCAGCATGGGGACTATACAGGATGGAAAGAGAAAACAACCCCTTCCCCACCTTCTGGCATTGACAGATATCATCTTTCTGCCCCCGGCACTGCTATCTTCATTACAATAAATGGGCACATGACATTCATGCAATTGGCATCATGTGAGCTTTTTAATCTATCCAAGCAGAACTTAAAAAGAGTTTTCAAGTCTCCTGTTTGGGAAACCCTTTAACAAATAGACTGGGAACAAAACTTTTCTTAAACTACTGTAACTTATTTTTACATTCAAATGCACATTATGGAAGTAGATATAAATCAATATCCCTTTAACCAGCATGTCCACAGTACTTCTGTACTTCCTCGTTCTTTTGCTGTGGTTATGTTAATTGTTTGGGTAAAGGGAAAGTTTAACCAGGAGTTGGGTCATTTGAGAATTAATTACCAAATGAAAGTCTCCAGTGCTCAACTGTACATTTGCAACTATATTTGCAACTATATTTGCTCTTTCCCCCCCCCCCAATAAAAGAGGCCCTTTTCATGGGTTTGCTCTCACCAATGGAGACTGGTGGCTCCAATTTTGGTAGGGTGGTGAATCCCTTCTGGATTTTAGTCAAAGCCAACCAGGACTCTAAAGGAGCTATACAACATACTGAACCCATGAGACTCTAGTTTGTGTAAGAACCATCTTGTGTTGTGGGGTGGTGGTCCTACCCCCTCCCTCGCATTCCCATCACTGGTCTCATTTCCCTCCATGCATTGGAAAGTGAAGGTCTGCACCGGTTCTAAATTGTGTGGGTTGCCTACCCAAACACAGCAGGATCTCTGCTCCAGACTGTTGCCCTCCAAGGCATGAAGGGTGACAGGGACATGATGAAAGGGACAGGGGCAGCATGTAAATTTACCAAATTTATGCTGGCTGAACCTGCATATGAATGCAATTATATGGCGATATTCTCACTTTAAAGAATTTCGTGATGCAGTTCACAAATCAAGGTACGTGCACCGACATCTGTATAATACAAAAAGGTGTACACTAAATGTGTATAACAGGGAAAATGTGTACAGGAAATGCATATATTAAGAGAAAGAGCATACAGAAATGCATTCTATTAGGGTAAATTACTCAGAGGAGGGAAAATGTTCAGAGAAACGCATAAATGTTCATGCATACTTTTAAGTGGATAAACACAAACGGATGCCAAAATTTTATGGGATGAACTTCATGTTGGAAAAACAAAGTCTGTTACATTCCATTTGGAATGAGCCTCAAGTGTAAGTCCGTTCCAAATTGGTATAAGTGACCCACTCAGGATGGTGTGGGAAGCCGATCTTGGAATTCCTATAAAGAGAAAAAAATGGAATTATTGTGGGACAGGTGCCAATTCAGATAACATTGATTAAAAATAGGGAAATAATGTTAAAACTGACCCACAGATGGTATCTCATGCCACAGAAATTATTAATGATGAACCCAGGGATGTCCCCAAAGTGTTGGAGGGAGTGCTCAGGCACAGGAACATATATGCATATGTGGTGGATGTGCCCTAAGGTAAATAATTTCTGGATATCAGTGTTTCATGAGACTAGTTCGATAACGGGACAATGGGCTCATCGTTCTCCTCACTTAGTCTTGCTAAATTTATATGTAGGATCAGATGTTAACCTGCTGAGCAAGGAATTAGTGAGTCATCTATTGTTAGCGGCACAATGGTTGATAGCCAAATATTGGAAAAGGCTTCATATTGGAAGCTGGCACCAGAAAGTATGGCAGTTCACTCTCCTAGGGAAAATTACACAGAAGTTAAAGGTAGCATGAGGACAATTAAAGGAAGGCAAGGTTGAAGAGGTATGGAGGGAATTCATTGAATTTATAAATGCAGCAGAACATGGAGAGCCTAGAACTAAGGAAATGAGGCTCGCTTTCCAATATGTCTTGGTCCGTAAATGGGGGATCTAGGGATTAAGAGTTGTGAATAATGAAATAATGTGTATTAAGCAAGTAGATGATTAATTCATATTAAAAGCAAGCAGAAATTGGAATTGGAATTAAATGTAAATGAATGATGATATTATTCGGCTTATGTAACCAGAAATAAAGAGAAATAAAATTACTTTCACTTCCCCTGAGCAAAATCATACCTGAGAGGCTCGTCCATCTCTAGTTGACACAACCTCAACCACTAACATAGCAATTGCTAGTTAATGTACCTGTAAATTGTTTCCACAGTGTTCCAAACAAACAAACGTGCATCCATTACTTATCATAGACTCATATACTATTATTTTGGATTATATCTCATAGACTTCAATCCTCTGCGCATTTATTAGGAAGTAAATCCCATAGAAACCAGAGGGATGTATTTCCAAGTAAACATGCATAGGATTGTGGTGTTAAGACTACTAACCTCTCCAAGGGCAGGGGATGAGTTAAAGTTCTAGAAGACGTGGAAAATGGAATCAATATTTCCAATTTCAACTCGGAGATGGGATGATCCTTACCACAAGCAAAGGTCATTATTAGCCTCCCAGTAACAGAATAACAAAATAACATCTCCCTTTAAATAAAGTACTGGCCACTGCCTCTTCATATGATATTTTATGCCCAAAAATTGCATCACACTCTTTTCCTGATGGGACAATTACCACACTGCTGACTCCTCAATTCAGGAGATTTTCTTAATTTCCAGAAATGTCTACTCCTGACCATTTTTAGTGTCATTTATACTAGCCATAAATACTCACAAACAAGGACACATTTAATTAGAATGTTAGAAAACTGCTGCATCCCTGTGTGATCAGACAGAAGCAAAACAAAAATTACCCCTGGATTGGGCCAAACCAATAAAGCCAAGAATATTTTTTTTCCAGCAGGTTACCAAATGACCTTGTCATTTATTTTCTGGAAACACAGCACAAAATTGCCCCCATGGTATTAAGCTTGATACATGTCAGAGTTCAGTCTTGTGAAATCCTGGAAGGCACAAATATCCCACTGAAATTAGGCTACTGAATAAAGAAGCAAATTGCAACATCACCTTGGGATGCCTATAAACCAACCTGAACAAATACCAGTTTATATTCCTATAGTTTTTATCAGTTTCTCTCTTCTCTTCATAATAGCAAACACAACTGTCTGAGTGTAGGTCCGCATCTAGCAAAAAGAACATTATCCACACAGAGAAGAGGGAGGTCTGGCAGGGTCCCAAGGTCTGCAGATATACAAAATATCATTAAGAGGGAAGAATCCTAAAAAAAAAACAGTGGTGAGGGAATCAAACAGCCCAATTAGGACTGAGCATTCTCAGTTGCCACAGAAGACTGGCTGACTGTTGCGCAGGACAGTGGAATGGAAAACTAGGGAAACCAGTGGGAAGGCAAATGAAATGGAGTGTCCTAGAAGATGGTATGGCTAGCTGGCTGGCTGGAACCCTGACCAGGAACACTCCACACTGCAACAATTCATTGGCGACCATACACATTATTTTTCTTAATTCCCATTTAACAAGCTTAGGTCACCTCTCTGCATAGACTTTGGTCCCCTCTACAAGGATTCGCTTTTGCGCCTGGTTAGGCGATTATGCGCATAATCGCTGAAGCACATTTACGCCTAATCCCTCTGCACGAGAGGCGGCGAAGCGCATTAACAGATGTCCAAAATGCGCTTTACAAGTACTTAATGCGCATAAGCGCTTATTCACACAGTCAAAATGCGCTTTAACGGACGGAGCAAAATAAAACTTGCGATTTAACGCGCATTCGATAATGCGCATAATTGGGGAGATAACGCGCCTCTACGCCCGATTTGCGCTCCGTTCTTGTAGAGGTAATTTTTTTAATGCACCTTGAAAGAGCTTTAAATGCCTCTTGTAGAGGCACCCTTTGACCGCTCTTCCAGTTTCCAGTGCTGAAGCCATTCAAACTTTTGATCAAATTCCAACCAAGTGCAGTTGCCTATATTTTTTTCTGACTAAGGGGGCATTCCTTTGCATATTTAGACAGTAAGAAGTCTTGCAACTCCCAGCATTCCAGCCAGCCATACTAAACTTGTTAAGCATGTTTAAATATGTATAGGATTTCACCCTAATACAAACACACACACACACACACACACACACACACTTGCTCATTCCCCTTATATATGCTGTATAAATTATAGTTTCATTCTTTCATTAGACCGTGAGTGCTTAGTTAAGCTATAGATGTTCCACAAGCATATTGGTGATGGACTAACAATTACAATTATTGAATTTCTTTGTTACCCATGATCTTGTTGTTGTTATTGTTGCTGCTGCTGCTGTTGTTCTGGTTCTGTGTGTTGCCGTAGTTTTCTTTAACTTTATTTCACATTTCCTTAAGGCTGCCACAATCCTCCATGCACTTCCCTTGAAAGTCCATCCTATTGAACTCAACAGGACCTACTCCTCCTTAGGCACATATGGGATTGCACTGTAAATCAATCTCGATTGATTGATTGTGTTGATGGTTTTTATTGCATTTTATTATACATTTGTGGTTTTAGAGTCATGCTTTTAATGTTGTTTATGTGATATACTGTGTCTTATATGGGTTCTTAGCCACCAAGGGCTCTTTGTGAAGAAGGCTGGGATATAAATCAAATAAATATAATTTTACCCCCCACAAAAGCCTAAATCCAATTACACCTTTAACTCAGAATGTCTGGAGTTGGGGAGCAGGGTGGGGGTGAGGGTGAGGGTAAGAATAAAACTTGTCATTTTTGTAAACAAATTTGAGTTAGCAGAAGTTTTCTGAGTCCCTTCATACTGCCATTGGTTTGAGTTCTATTGTCCCCAAGTATTTCCAGGTGCATCTTACTGATGAGTTACTGAGCAAAAATTCATCTTCCAGACCAAAAAAAAAAAAAAAAGGTTCCTTGCCCCTATATATATAATACTTTATTTTCTCTGCCTTATTCCCTCTCATTCTTCTGCAGACTTATATCTCATAAGAGTTTCGCTTTGCTAGCCAAGACAAATTACCCTTTTGCAACAGTGCTGCGAGGCTATGACCATAAAGCAGTGCCTAAAAAGCCTGATGCTGTTAAATTTTTCACAAGTATTGAAGTGATTGATATGACTGTTTGCTGCACCTGTAATTTCTCAGCTGTGAAGTTTGAAGCAAAGGAAAGAAATAAGAATTGGATTACACACACACAAATATTCCATTTTTTTTCTCCTTCCCACTCTGGGAGGAGTTTGCCTCATCTTTTTTTAAAGAAGAGAATTGCCCAGGAGCAGCTCAAAACCGGTGTAAAACTATAGCCAAGCAATATTATTCTGCTATTGAATGCTTTACTGAAAGAGAGACAATAAAAGGAAAACTCGCACTTAATTCTTTCTTGTCGGCGTGCTTTCTCCCCGGCATGTTCAAACAATGTCAAAAATATTACAACATTGGTTGCATTATGTCCAATGTGTGTGTGCAAGAGAATCGAGCTCAGACCAGCTATTTACATGGTAGGAAACTAAAGAACTTGGGTAGAATTCCCATTTTTGCTTACAGCAAAAATACAGAACCTGTCCTAAGGTCTTGGATTTTCCTATACAAGCATCCTTGTTACAGGACAACTTCAGAGCTGGAGCTTACCCAGAAGACACTATTATGCTTGAAAAGAAGAGAGACGAAAGAAAACTCTGGCACAAGTCAGAAAAGACTGACTTCAAACAAAATGCAACATCAACAACCATTTTTTTGGACAACATCAGGATAGTATTGAAGAAAAATAAACCTTGTTATTGGCATCTGTTTAGTGGCATACCTGGAAACGGTTTCAGAAGTGTTTTCTGGTTATATCTAGATTTTCATGGAATTGCTTTGGTCTATCAGTAGCGCATGAGCAAGGAAAGTATAGTATGCACTGCCTAAAAATCCCACTTTCATGGGTCAAGCAACCCTTAAAACCACCATGCTTTGAGGTTGGGTGGGCAGAGTCCAGCATGTAGAAATGGACATCATCAGTCACATAGGTGCTGCTCAGCGAATGAGAGGTTTGCTTCCTGCCCCTTTCAACGCTCCCCTGCACAGGGAAGTTTAATGGAAGAGCTGAGTTATATCGGCTGAATTTGGACAACACGATAGTCAATGGTGGGGTAGTAATCAACTTTACAATTGTTCATCTAGGGGGTACTCCCCACACAACATGGTAATAAATAATCAACTGTGGTGTGGATTAGGATCAGCCCTGAGTTGACTATGGCAGCATTCGGACGACACGATAGTCAATATAACTGACGATTGTTCCCCCCCCTCCGTTGCTTATTGTGTCATCCAAATTCAGCCATCCTGTAGTTTACTCCATACCTCTCCCCTTGCATCCACCAGGACTGTGAATTAGCAATATTGAAGCCCTGTTCCCCACACTCCTAATCACTGTAACGGTGGAGAATGAGTTACTACCCCAGTACAACCCAATTATGACTATAACACTAACGCAACGTTGCATAATTGTGCAATATTGAAGCCCTGCTCCCCCCATGAGTTACTTCCCAGTACAATTGTGTGACTACTGTGGAGTAGCAATGTTGAAGCCTCCTTTCAACACAGAACTAAAACAGTGCAACTGAGAAATAGTGCAAAGTAAAACTAATCAGAAAAGGAGAGCAGTGAAATAGCGCTGCAGTGTAATAGTGCTAAGTGGGATAAGCAAATTGTGCCAATGGGGGGGAAAGGGACAGCCCCACCCCTTGACCAGATCATAGCCAGGTCCCAGACACAGTCCTAGGCATGCCCAGAATGCAGGATTTAATTTGAGGAATGGGGCACGCTGCAGCGTAATCACGCGGAAGCAGTGTTAAAGGAAAAAATGATGAACTAGAAGGACTTTGCAAAAATATGCCTTTTTGAGAGGGAAGTTGTGCAGTTGCTGGGGAGTGGCAACAATGTCATGTGTCAGGAATGACCCTGATGTGCTTTCACTCTGCACTAAATCACCCATGTAGATTGGGCCCTGGTTGCCAGGACAAGCAGTGCTGGGGAAAATCAGAGCCCTATTCAGACAATCTCATTATGGGTATAAAGCAGAGACGTAGAACCTCAAGACCAGGGTCCATTTCAGCCCTCCTGGTTTTCAGCCCCCCAGATCTAGACAATGGAATTGATAAACTGGCAGGATAGAAGGTATTCTCAATTACAGCTTGTGAAGAAAAGTGATATGATCAAAATGTTGTGCAGTTGATCCAATATAATTTGAGAAGTTATTTTATGAAATCTCTCTCTCTCTCTCTCTCTCTCTCTCTCTCACACACACACACACACACACACACACCTTTGTTTCTCTGATTCATTTCGCTGATTCTTCAGCATGTTTATTTTGGAGTAAACCCAGTTAACCATGCATTGGATTACACTGTTAATCTCTGATTCTCACCACCCCCACCCTCAAATACAGTATGTGATGTCTCCTAAACATTTGAACCCACTGTTGAATGTGGGTTTTGCAAGACATCCTTATTAATTTTGCTGTTTTTCCAAAAAAACAAAAAAAAAAACAAAAAAAACTCCCCCCCAAAACCCCCGGCCAATGGGAACAACTCATGTTGATGTGAGTGTTGCTTGATGTGCAGCATAAATATAGGAAAGGTTCTGATTTACCGCTTTCTGTTGGTCACAATGTGTTAATAGTTGTTGCACCTGGATTAATACCAGCAGCAGTTACGTACATGAATAAACTGTAGCAATAGCAAAAACAAAACAAAAAGGTCATTTTTTCCCTCACAGAAAATGGATATTTTCTATTCCATTACTAAAATTGACATTATTTTAACTTTTTATACCTTTGCACCATTTAGTACACAATTAGCAGGGCTGGGGCTTGTTAAAAGATGAGGCTTGAGTCTGATGTCTGAAATTCTTCTTTGAATGAGGCTGGGTGGGTATTCTTCTTTCCTAATGGTCCCTTTAGAAAAAGTGTCTACCTCTTCATGGACACAGACTCTAGGTCTTTAACAAATGCATGCAAGGCAGAAAATTCAGAGGTGGAGCCTTTCTCATCATGAAGAAAGTAAAACGTCTGTTGATTTTCTGCTTGCCCATCATGTACATCGTAAAGGCAAAGTGTGTGTTGTGTGTGTTTAAAGCGAGAGAGAGAAATGGGTGTGGGTGGGTGTGAATGGATGGATGGAATAAATGCCTCCATTAGAGCTTCAGAAGAGTCAAAACCAGTACCTTTGTGGGTCAAATTTGCTAAGTATCCCAATTCTGTCATTTACTGGGCTAGCATGATGGAGGTTTGGGAAGTGTAGTCTGTGCTCCATAATATTTGATACGGTGCTCCATATGGAGGCCTATTTGTGCAATCTTTCCTCTACTTGTTTGGGAGAGAAGACACACGTGGAATGCCCATGTCACACATGATATGTTAGCTGCATGGTGGAGGGGCAGCTTGCCCACCTGATCTTCCACTACACAAATTTTAGTGACAGCCCAGTCAGTGCTGGAACCCAGCCTGTGTGTTAGTACACCTCATACACTACAGACCTTACACTGGCAAATGTAACCCAATTAGTGGGCTGCATTTACCTTGACCTGGGCCCAGGATAAGTCAATGAACTGGGTTTCTTTTGAGACAGAGTTCCGCCCCAGATCCTGATTTGACAGCCATGACTCAGCCTTTGGCTATGTGTAGTAAAAAAATAAATAGGTGTGTGCCACTGAGCATACACAGAGTGCATAAACACAGCCTCCACTAGCATGCATCAAAATTGAGAAGTATCCAAAGTTAAGGTGGGGGGGGGGGGGTCAGGATTTTCAAACAGGCTTGTCCATACTATCTCTCTTCATAGAAATTAACTGGGTGTTTTTTTCATTAAATGGAAAAGTGCACTCAACTAAATTACACATTTCCCTGAAGCTTTGTGTGACATTCCACGCAATGGGAGATGAGGTGTGTGTGTGTGTGGGGGGGGGGGGTAACGAAAGTGTGATAACTTTTTACTTTTTTAAAAAAAAAGTCATGGGGGATCCACTGAACTACTAAAACCTATCAAGGTGGCTATTTCATTACACGCTATGCATCGTCTCATTATACACAATTTTCTTAATTAATTAAGCACAGCTATTTAAGGGTTGAGAAATTGTAGCTGTTTATCGGGCTGCAGCAGCAATACATCCCCATAGTACTGAACTAGAAGCCGAGAAACCTAATTTAAAATCAAAGGGGGTTATTACGTATGTTTGACCATTAGCTAGACACTAGCGTTGTTTGGGGGAAAGCTTTAATGACCACCAGTGGACAGTTCATTGGTTTTATGACTCTTGATTGCACATCAGCACAGCAAAGTAGGGAGCAGCATGGGGAAATTGCAATGAATCAGAAGTCATTTATTTGAACGATCTACGCTTTCTCCTTGATTGCCTCATGTTTTAGCTGAGCCAACATGAACCTGTTTCTCTTGGCACCCTTTTGAGTTGGAATGATGGGGTTTTACAGAGAGAGAGAGAGAGAGAGAGAGAGAGAGAGAGAGAGATCCCTATCTGGAGTCTGGAAGCAAGGAATTATTTCAGAGTCAATTCGTGGGTTCAGAAGGCACATTAGAAGAAATTCAGTTGGGTTTGTATTACCCTCCCCCCACTTCCTTGTTTTGAAGTAAAAAAAACACACACCCAAGGCTAAGTGGACCATGAACCGGGGTAGGGGGAACTCACAGTAATCATTTCTAGTCAAAACAGACCTCTCATCTGGAGTTGATGTAAGACAGCTTCATACCTCTAGCAGCCAATGTGCTGGTTTACATATGAAAGACTCATATTGGTTCAAATCCTTGCTCATCTAGGAAGCTCACTGCATGGCTATGGACAAGTCATTAGCTTGTCTTAGCCAGCCTCATAGGGTTGTGGCAAAGATTAAATTAGAACAGGTGATATTATGCTTTCGATCTGTGGGAAACAAGGTTCAAAGTATTCATGGGAGAAAGTTAACTAAAATCAATTGCTGTTTTCTCCAAGTTAATTATCAGCATGCCGATAGTTCTTCAGAAAACCTCAGCAATTTATTTCTTTATTTGATTTATAACCTACCTTTCTACCAAAAAAAATGGCACTCAGAGCAGCTAACAATAATAAGTCCAAGATTAAAACAAACACTGAATTAAAAATCAATGATTTAAAAAAAATGAAATGTTTTTTATTATTACGTTTCTATCCTGCCTTTTCCCCCTCCAGGGAACCCAATGGTGTGCACATGACTAGGGTGACCAGATTTTGAGAATCAAAATCCCGGCCCCCCCCCCGCCCCCCCCAAAACAACCCCCCACCGCACGCCCGCGCCACCCCCCCGTGCCGCGCCGCCCCCCCGTGCCGCGCCGCCCCCCCCGCCCATGCCATGCCGCCCCCCCACCCGCCCCGCGCACCCGCTACTGAGGGACAGGCGCGCTACTGAGGGACAGGCCACAAAGCCTGTTTCTCAGTAGATTCCGAGCACCGGAGGGAAGCCCCAGCAGGTAAGTGCCTCGCGCGCCCCTGCGCCACCCCCCCCCGCCCCACGCCCCGCCGCCCCTGTGTCCCCCCCGCCCCGCGCACCCGTGCTGCACCCCCCCACCCGCCCTGCGCACCCGCCCAGTGCACCCACCCTGCGCACCCCGCCCCACGCACCCACCCCGCCCCCGCGCCCCGCCACCCGCCCCGCGCTCCTTACCTGCTGCTGCTGGGGCGTCCGCTTCCCTCCGGTGCTCGGAATCTACTTAGAAACAGGCTTCCTGGCCTGTCTCTCAGTAGCGCGCCAAGTGATGACGTCATCACCCGGCGCGCTACTAAGGGACAGGCCGCGAAGCCTGTTTCTCAGTAGATTCCGAGCACCGGAGGGAAGCGGACGCCCCAGTAAGTGCCTCGCTCCGCCAGCCTCCCGCCACCGCCGCGTGACCCCCCGCCACCCCGGTTTGCCCCCGCCGCCCCCCGGTTGGCCCGGATCGCCGCAGGGCCATCTGGTCACCCTTTGGGGGGGCTAAATTTCTGGATTTGGCCCCCCAAAACAGTTTTTCCGCCCGGATGCGGATTTGCTCCCCATTTCCCGGGCATGTCCGGACAAATCTGGGCGTCTGGTCACCCTACACATGACCCTCTTCTTTCACATTTATTCTCACAACAATCCTGTGAGGTAGGTTAGCCTGAGACTCAGTGACTGGCTCAAAGTCATCTAGTGAATGCCGTGGCCAAGCAGGGACAGCAATTTGGATTGCCTGAGTCCAGTCAAACATTCTAACCACTACACCGCACTAGCTCTCATTCATTTTGAATTTATGAATCAAAACTGAAATGAATAAATAGTTTAAGTGAGATTTTAATATACCGTATAACCAGGCAGCTAAATATGCATACCATTTCACACAAACGTAAGCTGTTCCCACAGGTTTAAATGAAGGTATTTGTGTTCTTGTGTGCATCTAACATTGGTTGTATTGTCCTGCAAAACCTCTTATAAAGATACATTATAAATTACTCTTCTCTCTCTCTCTCTCTCTCTCTCTCTGGATAGTCCTTTTTACACTGCCTACACATCTCTTCAATTGTTTGTTGCTGCAGGTACCCTTCCATGGCATTTCCCCCCCCCCCAATTCACACCAATTTCTTTCCAGCTATTCGAACAGAAGAGAGCTAAGGCATGAAACAGTTATTGTCAATATTGCCAATGTCACTGCCAGCAATGGAACTGAATCTTCTTTTACCACCTTGTTGTTCTTTTTCTCTGACTCAATGGAGGAGCTTGAACACTCTTATAAAAAGGTTTAGTGGATGTTCTGGAAAATAAACAACTCTCTCCACTAGGGAGGATATTCAAATAAGCAGAATGCCAATTTCTACCTACAGGGCCACCCTCAATGAAATGGGTCTCCCTGAATACCTAAGACAGAGGACAGTGTCCAAGCATTTTCAACCAATTGATATGAAACTTTTCTGCCCTGTACTCTCACATAACCTGCTCAGTCTGAGGTCTTCACGGCTTAGTTCTTAAAAAGACAGGACACTACGGCATCTCAGCACCCAGATAGACATGAGAGCAGTGGAGTATTGCATTATTAAATGTTACTGAAAAATTAGGGCACAATCCTGTGCATATTTAGACTCTACAACTCTCAGCATTCCCCAGCCATCCTAGTTGGCTGGGGCATGCTGGGAGTTTGTAGGACTTTATTTTGTGTAAATATGCGCAGGATCTCACCCATAAGGTTTACAACAGAGCAAATGTTGGGGGACACACACCTGCTTCTTCTAAGACCCTGGGGATGACAAAGTCGGGCTTACTGTTGCAGCTTTAGTTTGCCTGTTTAGATTGCAGCCATTTCTATTTTTCCATAGATATCACAGGAAGGAACAAGTTACATTGAGTTCTATGAAAGTAAAGAAGCGGGAAACATTAGGAATGGTTAGGAAGAAGGTAAGCATGCGTTAAATCTTGGAACGGGACTTGGATGGAAAACGACATTTTCTCCCTGAACAGAGATCTTCTTTATAGCATATGGAAGCAAGGAATGGGTGCAGAGATGGCATTGCAAACAAGAAGAGGGCGGCCCACTGGTAGGGTGACCAGATAAAATCCAGGTCGGGGCTCATGTAGCTTTAACAGTTGTAGAGAAAAGGGAATTTCAGCCAGTGTCATTTGTATGCAATTAGTTCCTGGTGAAATTCCCTCTTCATCACAACTGTTAAAGTTGCAGGGGCCCTGCATTCATTTGTATATGGTCACTCTAGTATAGTGCATGCAACTTTAACTGTTGTGATGAAGAGGGAATCTCACCCTAATTGCATACAAATGACACTAGATGAAATTCCCTTTTCTCTACAACCGTTAAAGTTACATGAGCCCTGACCTGGATTTTATCTGGTCACCCTACCCACTGATCTCCATCTGCATTCCAACCCCATCCCTATTAACTTTCTTCAGAGTTATGGTCCTTGACGTGAACCCTGTAGTGGAAAACCAACCTCTTTTTATTCCATTAGAGCATTTCTAGATGGGGTGGGAGGCCTGTCTTTTCTTTGTTGCAAAAAATAAATTCTCATTCTGACGCAAAGGCCAAAATCACTCTTCTATTTCATGCTGGCACTGACATGGAAGCTGCCCCTATTTCTCCTCCCCTTTAATTACAGGTTGCTTTGTGCCCTTTTGTATGTGATAATTAACACTTCTTCTTCGTGCTACACTTTACAATGCAATTTATCTCTTGAAAGTATGATTCACTTTTCTCCTTTTTTTTTTCTTTCTTTCTTCTCCCTTTGGCCTGAAAAAGTACACAGGCGTAAAACATTTTTGGAGGCGAAATGCAAAAGTTATACCCTTCCTCAGCAAGCCACTATCATCTACTGCAAGCATTAAGGCCTTTTTGTTCAGTCTGGTTCAGTCTGCCATTACATCTTTGTAACATTTAAACTAGGGATGTGCACTGACCCCCCCGGATCGAATCGGATAGCGGATCGGAATCGGACCTGGTGGACCGGATTGGATTGGAGGTTGGGTGGATCGGATCCTATCCGATTCCGATCCAAAAATCAGATGTCTGATTTTCGGATCAGATGCCATTTTGAATGCATTTCCCCATAGCCTAGTATTGTGTTACAAAAAGGCCTATAACTTTTTCATTTTAAAGATAGAAGGATGAAACATGGGCACATTGTAGATGGGATAGGGGTAGTTATCTGTGAGAAATTTCAGAAAGATTGGTGCAGGCATTTTCTGGCAATTAATTTTTTTAATAAAAAACCAGGAATGCCTATAACATTTTCATTTTTAAAGTTCCACACATGAAACTTTGCCATATTGTAGGTGGTACATTGGGACCTATGTGTGTGAAATTTCAGAAACATAGGTGCTTGCCTTTTGTGGCAATTAATTTTAGAAAAATGGGTAGTAGTGGGGTAAATACAGTTATGTCTCCAACTTTTTTATTTTTAAAGATACAAACAGGAAACTTGGGCATATTACAGGTAACACTTTGCTTGATATGTGTGTGAAATTTCAGAAAGTTAGGTCCAGGCATGTAGTGGCAAGGTATTTTTGAAACAATGAGGAAAGAAACGCCTATAACTTTTTTATTTTAAAAGTTAGAAGTCTGAAAGCTGCTCACTTTGTAGAAGGGTTAGGGGTAGTTATCTGTCAGAAATTTCAGAATGATAGGTCCAGGCATTTGATGGCTATGGATTTTTTAGATTAAAAGTTACAAAAGTTTTTCCACAGAGGCTTGGGCTGTCAATTGCACCCCCCCCTCCCCTGCCTCCCCCTCCCTCTTTTATCTGTCAAAACTCCGTGTTGTTGTAACTTTTAATCTAAAAAATTCATAGCCACCAAATGCCTGGACCTATCTTTCTGAAATTTCTGACAGATAACTACCCCTAACCCATCTACAAAGTGCCCAAGTTTCATCCTTCTATCTTTAAAAACGAAAAAGTTATAGGCGTTTTTGTAACACAATACTAGGCTATGGGGAAAAACATTCAAAAAGGCGTCTGATTTTCCGATATTTTCCGATCCGGATCAGGTCCCTTCGGATCGGATCAGATCGGATGGTTGGTGGATTGGATCAGATCGGATCATTTTTATCCGATTTTTGGGCGGATCGGATTCGGATCGTGGATCGGATCCGATCCGCTGCACATCCCTAATTTAAACTTTCCATCCCTGTGGATACTTCTTATTAAATACTCCATGTAAAATGGCATGCTGTGCTTCTTGATACACTCTGAGTACGTATACATGGGGCACCTGGCACCATTTTCAGTCGAATGCTCACTTTCAGTCAAGTGCAACCAAAAACATGTAAGATATTAACTTTTGGCCTAAGTGCTCCTAATCTCTGAAAATTAGCACCAAGGCCAGATCTACACCAAGCAGGATATAACACTTTGAAAACGGTTCAAAAACGGTATATGGAATGTGTCCTGGGCGCCAACAGTTGTCAATAGCGCTATAAACCATTTTAAAGCAGTAGTGTAGATCCTGCCCAAGTGTTAATGCCCCCAATCTATGTAAGACACTTGCACTCTGTATAGCATTAGGGACCCAAATGCCCAGACAGCAGCAGGTGATGGGAGTGGTGGCAAATAGATGTGGCATTAATACGTGGCACGCTGAGGTTCACTGGACTGTTTGCAGAAGCATAGTTTCTAGGGGTGTGCACGCCTGAAATTATCGTATCGTATCATTATCGGAAATCACTTTAAAAAAATTGGATCCGATTATATCAGAGGTTTATCTTATCAAGTCATATTGAATATCTGATAATTATCGGATATCCGATATTTAATTCAGATCCCTATTTTGCCCTGTAGAGTTGATTTTTGAGACAGAAAGGCCTAAAAATTCAGTATTTTAAAAGTTACAGACTTGAAACTTGGTCACAGTGCTTATGGGGTATGCCTAAGTATGTGTATCAAATTTGAGAACAATCCATCCAACCTTGTATTTTATATGATTTTTTAAAACATCTTTTAACTTCTGTCAGCTCAGAAGAACAGCTCGCCACATGCATTTAGAGATCTGTCAAAAAAGGTGCACGATGTTTAAAAAATTCATATAAAATACAGGGATGGAGGGATTGTTCTGAAATTTGGCACATGTGTAGCAACATGTGCTAGACATGTGTGCCAAATTTCAGATCAATTCCTTTGTTATTGTTGTAGTTATTATTAACAGTGTCTTAGATTCGGACATCGGAATGATACAATACACATCCATAATAGTTTCTTCGTTATTATTTTTTGAAAAAAGGTTTTATAGTCAGAAGACAGACAGACAACCATATACATGGTTACAGATGCTTATGTTATTATTTTTCTTCAAAAAATATACAATACACAATCCTTTTCTTTAACAGTTGGTGATTATTTTCAAGTAAAATGTGTTTAGCACCTGGGTAGGTGAAGCAAACTGCAGCCATGATGGTTCTATGATTTTCTTTGTTATTGTTGAAGTTATTATTAACAGTGTCTTAGATCACCCCCCCCCCATTTTCCAATACATTACAAAGAGTAAACCCTGCGCTCTCCACCCTCATTTCCCCCTTTAGGTTGTCCCCTCCCTTCTTCAAATTATTTTGTATTTAAAGAGTAAAGGTCTCATGTGTATAAGGAAAATCATACAACAAAAATTGGAAAAATAGGTACACAGAAATTAACATAATAAACAGATAAAGTGAAAGTGTTGTGTCATAGACATCACTTTGAAGGCCTGCACTGGATCATATTACACTGTTGTTGTTGTTGTTGTTGTTTTTTAAAACTTATATTATTTGTTAGTTTAAAATGTGAAACTGCACATGCTCAGAGTTTTTACTTTTTTAAAAAATCAGGGTTAGCAAACTTTTTTAAACAATCTATTTTACTAGGGATGTAGAAGCAGTTGTAAAGTATTAACTGGCAAGGATGAGTGTTGAGCAGTCATGTCAGTTGTGGGCTTCACAGTTGAAGTAATAATATGCATAGCCATCATGGGAAGGCAGAAAACCATAAGTCCAGGGTCTAAAATTACCTAGCTGCACCACTGATTCCTATTACCTTCGATGGCATGGACACATGACACAAAACAGATCCCACGAATCATGTAATAATATCAAAGACAAACATGGCATATGACATTGTCTTCAATGTAACACAGTGGGAATTAGTCATGATAAACGTACGTCCTGTGGATTTCCACAAGACTAAGGAGGACTAACTCTGGGTCCAACCCAGTACATATTACAAGACGTCCTCAGGTTCATTCCTTGTTACTCTTGCCAGAATTAGCCAGATCTATGGGCGCTTCTAAGAGATAATCACATGTAGCCTGAAACTCAGGGGTGAGTGGTCCCCCTCTCTCTAATTAGTACCCCTGAATATTAGATTCTTTGGAGTCTGGGCCATGTTCGAGTTAGCGGACATTTGGCACATTGCTAAATTTGCCTGCATTAGTGTTAATGATGGCCTACTGCAAAGTAACATTCTTGAACTGCAGATACCACTTCTGTTCATGTGGTATTACAGATAAATAGCAGGTACCAATTCTCTGAACCGTGGCCTGTATTTGAAATGAGAGCCAAGCAACATGTTCTATATTCCATAAACAGATCACTGAACCATCCATTGCCCTGTGTGTTTCCCCATCAATATACATTTGAAAATAATCGCACACTGGACCGGAGGCCTAGTGAACCATAGCAGGATTCACTTGCATTAGTTGTAGGGATGTTGTAGATTTCACTTATCGCTTCATGGATGGCCAGCTCTCAGAATCTGAACCTGCTGCTCACACTTTGCTTGTCATTTTCCTATTAAGCAATAGTATTCAACCTTGCAGCTATGTTGGGGAGCTGTGTTGTCATCAAACAAAAGGAGCAAAGGAAAGCACAAAAATAATCATTGCAGTAAGATGTCCTGACCTTCACAATGTTAGCACAGTGAGTAACCATATCTTGGGAAGTAAATTATCTGTTGACATTTCAATGAGTGGTTGATCCACCAATCAGCGATGTGCTATGTTTGCAAAATAGAAAGGTATTCACAAGATCCATCAGTAAACTGCCCTTCCATGTTATGTTGGTATAACATACAAGTTCTGCATGAGGAATGCGCAGACAGTGATACTTCCTTTTCACTGCCCTTTCACCTTTGTTGGTATTACCAGAGCTGGGGCCAGAGAGGAAAGGTAGCAGGGATCAAACTATATCTTAAATTTTGTAGAAAGTGTTTACCAAAGCAATGGTGTGGGTACGTGGCAGGACAGTCTAGGGGGAGGTTGAGCAATACTGAGGAAACTCTAGGAAGCATCTTGGATGTCAGCAAAATGATTAGCCATTAAGCTGAAGGGTCATCCTGATGTCCTTTCCTCCAAGCCTAGCCATTTCTTCCATTGGGAAGAATGGGACACTATATGTAAGCCAAAGTAATAATAATAATAATAATAATAATAATAACAACAATTTATTTCTTACCCGCCTCTTCGTCTGGATCGAGGCAGGGAACAACAACACGATAAAATACATAAAACTGATTAAAACATGACACATATTATTAAAACTGCATAAAAATCCTAAAACATCCTAAAAACATCCTTAAGTACATCTTAATAGTACCTATAGGCCCTTCTCAAACCTTAGAGCAGTCATGTTTTAAGGGCTGAAATTCAGGGTGGGCCTAGCCTACCTAGTTATTACCATCTTGGGGTCTCCTGTTGTGTTAGGTTAACAAACAAACAAAAACAGAAATATTAAGAAACTTTAAATTTCAGATTGTTTAATTTAAACAAAATATTATGGGTGAAATCCAATGATGTCCATCTGCCAACAGAATGGCATCTGCTAGTGCAGTGGTGTGCAACACACAGGCTGCATGTGGCCCCTGTGGTGGGGTTCTGCAGCCCCTGCTAGGTCACTTGCCATTACCGTGGCCACTGCCACTGTACCATTAGAATCCCATTGATTCTGCTGGAAAATAGGGTGTGCAGGGAGCATACATCTGGTTTCCCAGCAGACTCACTGGGAATCCAGGAGCACAGCTACCTCCAGTGATGGCACAAGGACTTCTGCTGGTGGGGTACAGCCCACAGGGGGATGCAGGGGGGCAGTACAGGCTCCGAATGCACTGGAGTTGCCTAACCCTATGCAATGGGAGAGATTCTCCCTCTTCCCCCAATCTTCTCCAGAGGGTTGGACTGGATTTTAGGGGCATGAGGGGGGAAGAGAGGAGGGGAACATTCCACCACATGAGTGGACGTCTGCTCAAGAAACATCAGATGCCACCCTATATCGTGTGATCCAGTGGGATCTGGTGGGTTCTATTTCAGTGGAGCAGTGAATCTACTCTGGGTTTCAGCCAGACCTCTAAAGGAGCTCTCCAAAGTGCTGTGCCCTATCCCCAAATGGGTTCAGCACCTTGGATAGCTCCTTTAGAGTTCTGACTGATTCAGACTGAAACCCAAAGTAAATTCCCTGCCCGACTGAAATAGGAGGCACCAGCCTCCACTGGTGTAATATATAGATGAGATCATGTACTTGAGTTAGTGATTCTGCTCATATTTGTACTTGTTTTTTATTTGCAAAATTGTTCTGGTCTGGACTGCGGTAAATTGACAGTGGCGACCCCATATAATCTGCAGGGGGCTGTGTCTTCTTCTTCCTGAATTAGAATTCCACCCCTGCATGTTTTGTTCTTTAAAACATCAGGGAATGGACAGAAAATGGCAATGTAAATCCGCATTAAGGATGAGTTTCTGAAGGCTCTCCTCTACTTCAAAACTTTCATCAATTTGTAACTGACATGTACCCTCATAAATCCAGCTTGCTGCATTTTAATGCCCTTAAAGCTTAAAAGACTTCTGTTTTCTCATTTTAAACAGGGATTTGGGCTTTTGATGCAACTTTCTTTTAGCTTTTCATATCCATAAAAGCAAATTCTTCATTACCATCACTTATATTCCTAAAAAGGAAGGAAATTAGAATATATACTTTTCCCGTCGGACATATAAGAATTCTCAAGAATTGTTCAAAATGTAGTCAAATACACAGAGAGATTCTTAGAGTTGACAGAAGGAACTTTAACATTTCAATTGATTCAGCTAACAAGTTAATATTTATTTATTTATTTTTATTATAAATGCCCTGGCAAGTGATAAGGCAAGACAACCAGGGATTGTTTGAAATGTCAAATGGCTTTGCTTAATTTATGGATGAAGTTAATCTTTCATGTTTAAATACCCAGAGGATGCAGTACAAGTGCAGAGGGGATGTTTTATTCCATCCACTGAATACTAGACACTTTAAATTTTCATTTTGTCATACACAAGCTGTTTTTCAAATTCAGACTGTTCAAAGTGGCTTGGAGTAGGCTTATAAAAAGAATACTTTGAGATTGCCAGAACATCATCCTCATCCTCATATTTATTTATATGGTGCTTTCTAACAAAGCACAATCAACTTCTCACATCGTTGCATCTTTTTGAATATTAAGATTCAGTTCTTGAACATCTTATTTTCTTCAGGTTCAGTCCAATTACATGTCAGCAAAGGTCTGCTAGCACAACAAAACTTTCTCCCCCACTTCTCCCCACTGCAGCCCTCTACCCTGCCCAAACACCTGCTCCAGAGGGTTTCCCAACCCCTTGAAGCCGATTTTGAGGGTGTTGGGGTGAGAATCACCCCTCCCAGGTCTGCTTATAGAAGCAGTTCCACCAGTGGAATGACTCCATTGGATCCAGCCCTTTATCTTTTAACAGGGTCCTGGTTGGGGGGGGGGGTAACCCTAAAAGCATTGGAAAAAGAATTCCCAAGAACCCACAAAAATATGTGGCCATTATTGGTTCAACAGATCCTGTTGCAGAACAGTGTGCGCTTGTGGGCAGACACCAAGGCATCCTTGCATTCTTTGTATCACCTCATGTAGGATATCTGATCTCTATTTTCTCAGTCTTCAGAGGTAATGGGGACACTTTCTCCTGAGCACTGTTAAATGGGCTGTCAAGAAAAGATTTGAATCATTCCTGAGTGCTCCCTTGTTTATGCACATCTCAAAACCAGTCCCTAAAGGATGGTAGGAAATGTTTTATACATTGTTTTCTGCTTTTCCTGAAGAACATTTTAAATCTCCTGTGCCATAACAAATATTTTTCACTTCACATCACCACCAACCACTGTTGAAGTCTTGGGGAAGCAAATATTTCTTGTTCTTGTTTACACTTCAAAGTGTTAAACTTTGGGGCACTATGTATTTATTTAGCAATCCACGAGCCCCAATGTTATATTTTATAGCCTTCAGCTACCCTGTAAGACACTTTTGAAATCAGGGCAGAGAGCTATTAGCTTAATTTCTGAGGACAAAACCTCATTCCACAGGTTTACCAAGCCATCCATTCCACATCTACGGTGTGATAAATGCTCCAAAGCATTCCAGAAACCAAAGGTCGACATAGTGGTCACCTGCCTCTAAGCAGACCTTCAGCTGAGGAAAGCTGACTCATCCATGTATTTGTCAGTTAGCTTCTTGCATCCTGTCTCCCCACAAAAGTTTTCTCCCAATCTAATTTCTGAACTTGTAAAGGCCGGATCTACACCAAGCAGGATATAGCACTATGAAAGTGGTATATAAAAGGCAGGAGCCATACCAAGCAGGATGTAGCAGTATGAAAGTGGTATATAGTATGTGTCTACGGGCCCCAACAATTGTCAGTGCACTTCAACACTGCTATAAAGCAGTAGTGTAGCTCCTGCCTCAAATATACAGCGTTCATAATGCTTTCATAGTGCTATATCCAGCTTGGTGTAGATTGGGCCTATAGAAACAGATTTTCACCTTCCAGAACTTTACACCCCTTTTGCTTACGTGTGTGTGGGTATGTGTATGTAGTTACAATGAAGTTTTTGTTCATAATCAACCCAAACTCAAAAGGGTACACTGCTCTTTTAATCGTGATTTTTAAAAAAGTGTTATGTAGGGCACAGCATTTACACAAAGCTTGAGTTTCAGAATATGGATACAGATCCTCAAAGACATTGGATGACTTAATTAGTCATAGATGTTTGCTAAGTAACAGTTACTCACCTTAAAAGGTCATTTGATGCAGTCAGTGACATCAATGTTGCAATCTGAATCAGCCATTGCCACTCAAGGACGAAAGAGTGGATGCAATTGGCAGTGACCCAGCCAAGCTGCAGGCACACTGTTTTCTCTGTCGGCTAGGAAAATGCAAAACTCTGTACTTGTATGGGACATGCATGGATCTTTGTCACCCTAGAGCCAACAGCGTTTGGACTGTGTGAGGCAGACGTAGACCAATGGGAGCGAGCAGCTGAGATGCATCAGAGATCAGGAAGAACTCTGCCAAAACCACGGTTACTGTTCACTCTAGAAGAATTTAGGAACTCTTTGCCCATGTTCTTATTTGCTGAAAACATCCCATGGTTCCCAAACTTTTCAAATTCTGAGATCAGGACTGGCTTCATTAACAGTGCAATCCTATATCTGTCTACTCTGAAGAAAGTCCCATGAAGTTCCCAGGTTAAGACATATGGGTTCGCAGCCTACAGGTGCCGAGAGGAAAAGGTGTCTTATCCTGTGGTGTCCATTAGGGATGTGTATCGTATCGTTAAAATGTACGATAACAATACGATAAGGTCATTATCGTGCATGTGTTTAATGATAACAATACAATAGAAAAACCTACGATAATCATCGGAGACAATAATTTTCAGGCAATTTTATCATTTTATCAGACTGCCATATAAATATACCTATAACGTCTGTATTTTAAAAGTTAGAGGCTTGAAACTTGGTCATAGTGCTTATGGGGTACACCTAAGTATGTGTATGAAATTTGAGATTGATCCCTCCAACCCTGGATTTCATATGAATTTTTTAAAGATCATTTCCGTTCTGACAGGTCTGAATGAACGCACGTGGCGAGCTGTCATTCTGATCTGTTAGAACTGAAACAATCTTTAATAAATTCATATAAAATCGAGAGTTGGAGGGATCAATTTCAAATTTGGTACATGTGTGTAGCACAAGTTGCTACACATATGTGCCAAATTTTAGATCGATCCCTCCAACCCTAGATTTTATATGAATTTATTAAAGATCGTTTCAATTCTAACAGATCAGAATGACAGCTCGCCACGTGCGTTCATTCAGACCTGTCAGAACGGAAACGATCTTTTAAAAATTCATATAAAATCAAGGGTTGGAGGGATCGATCTCAAATTTCATACACATACTTAGGTGTACCCCATAAGCACTGTGACCATGTTTCAAGCCTCTAACTTTTAAAATACAGAAGTTATAGGCATTTTTCCTTTAAATATAGGCCTGCAAAAAATATCATTTTTTCATGATAATTATCATGAAGACAATACGGTTCACCTACGATATGAATGAAGATGATATTTTTTTTTGGTCCGAAATGACGATGACAATAAACAATGATTTTTTTTTGGCGTGCACACCCCTAGTGTCCATATACTTTAATATGACTGAGTCTTTGCCATTTTATATACCCAGTTTATCTTTAGATGGTTCAGACTGACTGTTTCCTGGGATTCTGCGGTAAGATCACTTGGATTGATATTATTGGTAGTAATTTAATTCAAAAGCAATAGCAGCTGAGCACATGAAGTAGAAAGCATGGCATTACAATGTACAATCTATGCATTTCAATTGCAGAACTTGACGTCTGTGACTAGGAGGCATGAAATATGGTCATCCATGGCACCATATGCACTAATTTAAAATACTTAAAGCTCTGATTTCTGGGGACTTTCCTTTGCTACAGTTTCAGGTCCATCTTTGAATATCTAGCCATACTATTTGCCCACATATGTGTGTGTGTGTGTGTGTGTGTTGCAAACAATCTTTGTATTCAGATGCACAGCATGAATCCTGTTTAGCATCAAAGCTGTTTAAATGTTAAATTTCATGATAAATCTTTAGTTTCACCATAAATCTGCCAATCTCTGTAGCTCCATTATCGCTATTTTGCCCGAAAGATTTTTTAACACATTAATTAGTCATGCTGATGATTAATTATATATAATTGATGCCATAATTAATACCTAAGTGTATCTTTTAATGGCAGGCTGCCTTGCAAGCATTTGCCTAACTCAGTGTTTTCCAAACCTCTCGTAGCTGAGGTGTGTATTATTTTCTGTTTTCAAACTGGAGGCATAATTTTGGTTTACTTTTAGAGTGTGAGAAGTAGGAATTATTTTCTGCCCTTATATTTCTCTCTATGAGTCACTGATCTAGGCATGGCAACAAACACACACAGAGAAGCAACAGGCAGCATCTTCTGCAAGGGAGTAATTCTGCTGTGAATCTGCATTAGTAGTGATTCAATACGCTAATCTTTTTGTGGGCAGAGATATGGCATGCCTACCCATCAGGTGTCATGACCCTGGGATCTGATTCCCCATCTTTGGCAGACCAGGTTATAGAATCAGACGAAATATCAGCCTGGGAGAAGAAATTGCCCTCAGGGTCAGAACCAGGAGGTTGTACCATGGTTGGGCCCATGCCACAACCCACATCACATCAGGGCCCCACTGACAAAAGCTCCCTGGACTGGTGCCTCCTCTTCACCATTGCAACCTGCTTGTTCATCTGCTTCCCCCTATGGCCCAGACCATTGTGGTGATAGGAAGGAGGATCCGTAGATGCCACTGCCACTGTCTTTCTCTCTTTCAAGCAAACAAGTGGTAGCAATTATGAGAAAGAGGAGGAGCAAGAGCAGCTGGTGACCATGGTGATGAGAAGGTAGGCTCACTGAGGAAATGGGCACACTGAGGGTGTCTTGTGTGAGGATCTTCAAAAAGCTGTAGGGGTGTGCACACCAAAAAAATATAGTTGTTTATCATTTTCGTCATTTCGAACCAAAAAATTATCATCTTCATTCATATTGTAGGTGAACCGTATCATCTTCACGATAATTATCATGAAAAAATGATTTTTTGCAGCCCTATTTTTAAAGAAAAAATGCCTATAACTTCTGTATTTTAAAAGTTAGAGGCTTGAAACATGGTCACAGTGCTTATGGGGTATGCCTAAGTATGTGTATGAAATTTGAAATCGATCCCTCCAACCCTCGATTTCATATGAATTTTTTAAAGATTGTTTCCATTCTGACAGGTCTGAATGAACGCACGTGGCGAGCTGTCATTCTGATCTGTCAGAACGGAAACGATCTTTTAAAAATTCATATAAAATTGAGGGTTGAAAGGATCGATCTCAAATTTCATACACATACTTAGGCATACCCCATAAGCACTGTGACCAAGTTTCAAGCCTCTAACTTTTAAAATACAGAAGTTATAGGTATATTTATATGGCAGTCTGATAAAACGATAAAATTGCCTGAAAATTATCATCTCCAATGATCATCGGTTTTTCTATCGTATCGTTATCATTAAACACATGCACAATAATGACCTTATCATTTCGTTATTGCACATTTTAACGATACGATACACATCCCTAGTGGCTGGCACTAGTGCCCCAGAAATGCTAATGTAAAAGGAGCCTGTTTTGCCAGCACCTCTCCTGCCTAAGAAGTTTGTGTCGCTTTCCTCTGACTCTGAAGGCTCCAGCCCAGAAGCTCTAGCCCAGAAGCACAATCTCCCTTGAGCCATCAGACTTAATAGCTGGTGAAGTAGATGGGGCTCCTTTAACTGAAGAAGCTTCTCTTGCTGGAGGTGGAGCTAGGCACCCAGATTAAGTGCAGCTCTATTTCAGGTTCAATGAAGGATTTCCTGTTGCTGAAACACAAATTTACAACAGGCATTTGAGGCTAGAGGAGGTGATATTGCAAGTCCGTGTGTGTGTGTGCGTGTGTGTTTACCCTGAACTGAGATATAAGCAAGTCTCTTTAAACCAATCCCTCTTAATTCCACCAATGTTCTCCCATGATGCACATCTGCTACTCCTACCCATATATGAAACAGACATAAGGACTACTCAAATTCAAGTCCTCGTTACAAAATACCTCTAGTGACTTCCCTCTAAAGGGAACCAAACCTGAATGAACACTGTGCACTGGAACTTCAGTTCTGATTACCTGAAGAAGTGGAGTGAATACAAGAAAGTTTCCGGAACAGTGGGGTTGATGCTCTCCAGTTTATGGAATCTGTGCCAGTCAAGTAACATTTGAAAATAAGAAATGATGCTGTTATATGTCTTTACAAATGGCAATCATTTTCCAAATGCTACATGCAAATGCACATATAAAAGAGAAGTGGTAGTAGGGGTCGATGCACAGGTAGCCCACAATGGCTGTGGTGCATGGCAGGAGAGACCAAAACTGTGATGGCAGGTGGTAGCAACAGTGACTGGACTAAACAAAGACACACATGCCCCTAGAGCAAACCAATACACCCAGATCTGAGACACTAGTTTGTATACTGCTGAGGTACCTAAACTGCATGTCAAATTATTGTTCTTGGTTTTACATATAGGGATATTGGAGGAATCCAGTTGGGGGGTGAAGCCCAACAAGCTTCTGTTGGCTCGGCCTCCAGGACTGAGTGCTCAATGAGTTGGGCTAGCAGAATTTCCGTAAATTATTCGTTTTTTTGCATACAAAAACATTAGTGTAAATTTCAGCTGTAAATTGCATACATTTGCATAACTTGCACAAACTGCAAATTTGTGCAATTCGCAGTCATAATTTGTGCAAAACTCTATTAGCATTAAACCATGTGGCTTGGCTCACAAAAACTAGCCATGCTGGGTGTACCGCAGAAGTGTGGCGAGCCCAAAAAGGGCCAGGTTTCCTGATGATGGGCATCCCTACTATATAGCAAAGACTCAGCCTACCATGGTTTCAGCATTCATCTGTATGTACTCTGAAGCTAAACATGTGTGTGTGTGTGTGTGTGTGTGTGTGGAGGGGGGGAATTAAGCCTCAGAGACCTAAAGGATACAGACCAGACAGCACCAGATTTATCTTCTTCTGCATCAAAAAATTTAAGGCCCTGAAGTTGAATGAACATTGCAGCACTTTCCATGGTCATTCAGTTCAAACAATTCCGTTTCCAATTCATCTCTGAAGAAGAGTCATCATCAGGGACAAAAAGGAATCTGGTACCATTTTGTTTTGATAAGCCATTTGTTCGACGGCAGTTTCTGTTTCCAATGATCTGAAAATGGACTTGTTTGTTCCTGAATGTGCCACTTGCAGCCCACAACAATGATCTCTCAAAGTTGATTTTCTTACTCATCTAAATAGATGAATGGCTGGCTTCAAGGTGAACTCAGCTTGATTCATAGGTAGAGTGTCAGCTTTCATGAAAAGAATGGCGAGGGAGTTGGAGCACCAAGGATAATTGCTCTGCGATGAGTTGTGGAACTCGGCTCCAAACTTGCTTTCAAGATTCAAAAGTAAAGATTAAGCCTCAAGGGGATAAGGAAGAAAAGCCACTGCATACTTGTCAGAGAGCATAAGCTGGTTTCCCCTCCAGAGCTTCAAGCGTGACCTCTAAAATACATGTGAACTTCTTTTGCTGAGGGCTCTCAGATCAAAAGCTACACTGGGGCAGTAGAGTCAGAGATGAGCTGCAAGTTAATTTATTACTAAGAAAGCAAAAGTCACCAAAATAGCAGTCCAGAAATGGCTCGGTATAAACCGGTTTCATTGTCTATGTATTAAACAGCAGTCAAATTACACTGTAAATAACATGCAACACATTATCATTTAAGCCACCCAGAAGAAATACTAACTGCTATTATTTTATGTCATTAAAAATGTCATTTCCTATCTTACAAGAAAGACAATGCCAAGAAGAAGAAGAAGAAGAAGAAGAAGAAGAAGAAGAAGAAGAAGAAGAAAGCATATGGATAAATCTTATCCTGTTATTTCTATATACATTTGTTGGTGAGTCAATTCACTAGATATTTTGTGGAATACCGAGAAGCATTATAAATTCTGTTTATATTTGTCCCCATTATATATGAGGAAGGATGTGTCTGAAGGCCAGATTCTAAAGTGTGCTTCATTGCGAGGTTGGGCACAGACTGCTCAGGGGAAACCTGCAGGCTTGGCTTTCATTGATGCTGTAATTATAGAAGCACATTTGTTACATAATAATATTAATCACAATCACAGTTCAATTTTACATACGTGCCTCTCTGTGTGGTGGGTACAAGGGCTCAAAAAGGAGGGTGCAAAGCTGACCTAATTAGATGACCTCAGTTTAAATTGGGAAAAGGGAAAGCGCAGTGTTCTCCTGTTAGAGCAGAAAAGATAGAAGGAAGCTTCACTTTGAGTGTAGCTACAGGATAATTCACACTATTGAATTTGGAGAGGAAGTCAGAACTGGAACTAACTAGAAAGGCTCACTATTTATTTACTTAAGCATTAATACGCTGCTTTTCAGGAGTAGTCCTCTCAAGGCAGTTCACGACATAGTAAAAATACCACCTTCATTACAACATACTCTAATCTATAAAAACAGTGAAAGAGCAAGAAAATCTTACTATCCTGGCTGGATTGGGACCCAGGGGAAGTGAGCCAGTCACCCAATTGCTCGTGCAACCTCTATTGTAGAGAAGTCATGTCTGCCAATTAAGGGTCACATCTGGTAGGACAAATCACACTTGGCACAGCAAGGTCATGGCAAGGCAGAACACTAACAGAACCATGGACAGCACTCAGCAGGAGCTGCTTGGCTGCAGTTCACCACAAAGAAAGCTGTTGTCTCAGCAAGGGACAATCAGCAACTGAGGGCTTGAGTAGACTGGTCAGCTCAAGTCCTTGAGAACCTCCACCCCTGCTGGGTGCTGACTGCAAACCGTAAAAGAGCTGTGCTCATGTTGTTGTAGATTAAGAAGCAACAATTAAATGCAGGGCACTAATGCATCAGTTATACCTCATCATAGGTTCTGAAATTGAAAAGATCTTTAAATAACCAAATTCAAATCTAATTGCAATCATCTAGTTCAAGTCCTAATAGTAACTGCGGGAAACAGATTATATGTGCCCAGTTTGACCTGGTGAGGGAAATCCCGGACAGACTGACATTTCAAGTCACTGGATCTCAATGTGTAAGATTTTCCTGTTCCTCCCTCTCCTAATTCCCTCACTGCTGGTACAAGCTTGATAATCTCACTACCATCAACAGAAGCCAAACTAATTGGGAAACTACAATCAAATGCTTCTTTTAACCTCCCGATTATGAAACTACTGAGTCCCCGATGTTCCTGGGTCACTCCCCTTGGATACCTTCACCCTCCTCATTATGGCCCAAGAATCAAACTCCTTGACTAAAACAAAGATCTCACACTGCTTGACTGTATCATGGTAATTAGGCAATGGTGGACACATATCATGAAGAGAAAAAATCTTCATGATACAGAATATGGGATAGGGAATACCACTGAGCCATGGCTTAGTGGTAGAGCACCTGCTTTGCACTCAGAAGGTCCCAAGTTCAATCTCTGGCATCTCCAGATAAGGCTGCCTGAAACCCTGGAGAGCCACTGCCAGTCAATGTTGACAATCTGAGCTAGATGAACCCCACAGTCTGACTCAGTATAAGGCAGGTTCCTACGCTCCTACTTCTGAGTAGACATGGCCAGGATTTAATTGTGGTTTCCCAACTGTTTTGGCTTTCACTGGTGGTAGTGAGATTACCAAGCCTGTACCAGCAGTGAGGGAATTAGGAGATGGAATACATCCATCCTGATATGGAATACAGAATATTCCTGATATGGGATGTGATCTGGTTTAGGAGCCTAGTGGGGCAGTAAGGGGAGCTTCCGGAGTCTAGTACTCTTGCAATCCAAAATTGCCAACCCTAAGTTGACACTGTTGGTCTCAGTAGGAGAGGAGGGATGACAAAAAGTGGCTGAAAAAAATTGACATGGAATTTGAAATGTTTCCCATGGCAATAGCTTTCAAAATTTACATAGTGAACCTTTTTTTGTTTTTTGCATGGCTGATTTGCTGCCGTAGCTGGCACCATTGTTCTGTTGCTTCATGTTGCGACCGACGACAGAAACACTTCAAACTCAAATACAGCAGAAGGCTACTCAAGGAAGTACTTCATTATTGAAGCAATGCTCAGATGAAGTTCTTCATCAGGGAGGTATTGTCTAGGCTCAACATCTCATTTACACACTCCAAAAGGAGCAATGTGCATGGCAGTGGGGGGGGTCCCCTCTCAGCAAGTAGCGATCTTACTGAGATGTAGAATATTTTTTACAGTGCTGCATGTAATCAGCTAAAATTTTTGCAGGCTACATTATCATATCTTGATAATTTTATAATTAAGCATGATAAAATCCTTTATCTTTGGCTGAAGAGGACAAGGCCACTTAATGTCTTGTTCATCAAAATCTTTTTCCTTAAACACAACTTCACATAGCAGGAGGATTTCATACGGAAATTTGTGTGTGGGGCGGTGTCATATCGCAGTGTTTGACTAAACACAAAGGTTGGGTTTCTTAAGGGTTCAATGGAAGTATATAACATGGGTCTATAAGTGATTTCCCTTCCTGTAGCACAGGAAGTCACACTGCACACCAGGAACAACCCAGGGGCCAATCAGCAAAGCTGGTTGGTTCCTGGGGGCAGGGTCTCTGACAGGATAGTTCCCTATTTGATCCGTTCCTGTGACATATGAAAGACCCCCACAGGTGGCTTCGGTCTTTACCCTCCTTCCTGCCCAATTTTGCAATATTTTTAGTTGCTATGTCAAAAGTTAGCCATTATTATTATTATCTCTCTTTTCTTTCTTGTGGAGGATTTTCTAGGTGAACATTATGGGCTTTAACAAGTCATGCTGTCTTTTACTGATTCAGAAATTTTCTGACAATTGAACATTGTTGTTGTTGTTATTATTTATTATTATTATTATTATTATTATTATCGTTAGTATAACATTTAAATACCACTGAATATAATAGAATCTCTTAGCAGTTCACAACATTAAAATGCAATATTAAAAAACACAGTATTAAAACACAGCATAAAACACTTCCAATTACAATAAAGGAGCAATAAAATGGAGTGGCATCATTAGTTTACTTATAGCCCAGGGAAAGCCTCGGTGAACAAATCTATCTCCAGGAGGCATTTAAAAGATGCCACATTTTCTGCCTTCAAAACTACATGATGGAGGTTTTTCCAAATGGTGGGTGCTGTTAGAGAGAAGGCCAACACAATGGTTCTGATAAGGAATTTTAATCACTTGCCCTACTGGACCATGCCTTATAGTTTTTTTCCCCTTCTTCATAGCAACACCTGTTGATAGTGTTTACATATACTTTTGCTGAACCTGTGTCACAGACTTTTGTCACAGGCATTAGGAGAGATCCATTTGGGGAGGAGTAAGCGGGGGTTATGGCACCCTGCTCCCTAAAAGGGAATCCCCATAAGGCAGGAATGGGGAAATGTGTGGTCCTCCCAATGCTGTTGGACTGCTACTCCCATGCTCCCTCACCATTGGCTATTCTGACTAGAGCTGATGGGAGTGCAGTTGACCAACATCTGGAGGGCCTCATATTCCCCACTGCTGCCATAAGAGACCTTATGGTAGGGCTTCAAGGCTCCAGCACAGTTTGGGTGCTGGTATGCTTGCCAGATGCTCAAGTGACAGAGGCAGGCCCATGTTATTGGTCCGTGCTGTGGTGAGCCCGAATCTCCAGCCACTCCCAACATTACCCCCAGCTGGGATGGAGAATTGGCCAGCAACTGGGCTGCCCAATGATTGGATCCTTGCCCTGTGCTGGATAAGCTGGAGCCAATAAAGGTTGTGGCCATTTTAACCCTAAAAGCTGACCACGTATGGTTACTGTCCTCTCACTCTCAATCTCCATTAGACACTGCAGGTACCAAAATGATATTATCCACCATGGCTTTCTACAGGAAGCTTCAATGAAGCTGGTAAAATTTCTCTCATTCCCACAAAATACATAGATAGGAATGTTTGGCTCACTCCCTTTTATGCCTTCTAACCTCCATTAGAAGAAAAACATCTATCTATATTAAGAAAAATTGTGAAAAGTATAGCAAGCCATTAAATTCAGTTCTATTTTTCCAACCACCTACGTTAGCAAGAACAAGGCATTAGCTGAAATAAGTGCAAAGGGAGATAAATTACTTTCAACTTTCAGTTTTAGACATTGTCATCTCCAAGGAGCAAATTCACAACTATTGCTGCGGAAAAAGGTCCAATGTAGTTTTCTGCTTGGCCGTCCATAAAGGTTGGAAGGTTGTCATTGTCTTCTTCTTCTTCTTCTTCTTCTTCTTCTTCTTCTTCTTCTTCTTCTTCTTCTTCTTCCCCAAACTGTCATCTATGTCATCCTTTTGATATAGTGAGCCCAATTTCCACCAACTGTGAACCTTCTCTTAGACTAATCCACACCAAGCAGGATATTGCACTATGAAAGCAGTATATAAGAGGCAGGAGCCACACTACTGCTTTATAGCAGTATTGAAGTGCACTGACAACAGTTGGGTCCCATTGAAACATACCATATACTGTTTTAATACTGCTTTCATAGTGCTATATCCTGCTTGGTGTGGATTAGGCCATAGTTATATGATAGTGTGTTTTTATAACTGCAGAGCAGGCTTATCCAACCTATTGCCTTCTAGATGTTTGGACCACATTTCCCATCATCTCCAGCTTGCATAGTCAATGGTTGGGGATGATGGTAGTTATAGTCCAAGAGACCTAGAAGGCACCAGTTTGGGAAGATTGTTTTCAGATGATCTGAGGCTACTACCCAATACACACTAAGCTAAGAGTACGTTCTATTGAACACAAAGGGGCTTCCTTCCAAGTAGATATTATAGGATTGTGCCGTTATTCACATGGTTGGGAAGGGCAAAAAGGCTGATTGGCCTAGAGCTCTGCTAAAAGGCAGGATCATCACCAGGTCTGCTGATTCACGCATGCATGCTCATCACCAAGTCATTGTTACATCACATGAAGCAGCATCCATCAAGGCTCAAATGCCACAACCATTCGCATTTCAGTACATCCCACCTCACACATGACACTTTTTTGTGGATGCAGGTCACACTTTCAGCTGTAGACCATTGAGTGATGAGATTCAGAGAGCAAGGATCACATATGGGTGAATCAGCCCTCTTACACTCCAGACTGTAGCATAACATGCCACAGACAGAGGGCAAGTAGCCCAGCTGTTTTCATTTGCCAGAAGTGCGCATGGCCATGCTTGTCTGGTGCAGTAAAAACAGAGTCCTGGAGCACCTTAAAGAATTACACTTTTTCAATCGGCCAATATGACTACACGTCCTTTTTTTTCTAGACCTTCCTTTTATTGTGGCATATGCCTTGTTGGCTAGAATTAGAGCTGTGCACAAATGGCATCTTGAAATTCTTCACCCTATTTATGGGCAGAGAAACTTCGGGGGGATTTCACCAAATTTCTCCAGGGAAAGGAGAAATTCTCAAGAGTTTCTTACAGGTAGGGTTCACCATTGGCAGTGGTTGTAGCACAGCTACTTTCTTTGTTCCTAAGGGTTTGTGTGTGGAGCTAGTGCTGAGCCACAATCTGTCCTCCAATTTCATGAAAGTATTCTTCCCCATGGAAGGAAGATACAATAAAATCCCTGTTGAGAGAAGGCTTTGCCCATGCAACAACTCTGTGGTAGAGTCCTTAGAACATGTGTTGTTCGACTGCTGCTTTTATCAAAATGCTAGGATTGCCTGCTGTATCCTCTCACACGGCATCAGGTGGGATGTTCCAGGGAGTCATTAGTCGAGTTGCTTTTGAAGGGGGTAGATAAGTGTATTACAGTGCAAGTTGCGAAATTCCTATCCTCTGCGATCCAAAGCAGAGCCCTAATTTTAATGTCCTGATGTAAATAATTTTGTACGTGTATTCTTCCCCCGAGAAAGAGGCTTCAATTGTTCTGCCCCATTCTCAGGCTGTTTTACAATTTATTTTTGTGGTGTTTTGGAGCTCACCTAATCACTGCATGGCAGCTGAGGGTGTTGTGTGTGATTTCTTTGTATTATATACCACTCCATTTCTCTGCAGCCTTTCAGGCTGCCTGCACATCCTGTTCCTAAAATGTCTTCTTCAGCAGAATTGCCACATTATTTTAATTGAAGGTTTTAATTGAAGCATGGGAACCCAAGGAGGTTACAGGCTGCCAGAGAGATGCTGAGTTGATTGTGAGCATGTAATCTTCTTACTATGGCTCTAAACCTACTGAACTCTTCCCAAGGATGTATTTTGGCTTTTAAAAGGGTGTGTATGAGGGTGTTACATACAATGGATTAATGTGACTATGACAGTCCTCTGTTTCAGAGATGGGCAGAAGGTAAATCTCCAGATGTTTTGGACTTCAACTCCAAGAAGCCACTGCCAGCAGGGCCGATGGTCAGGAATGCTGGGAATTGAAGTCTCACCAGCCAAAGCTCCACCCCAAGGGGGGAGGAAGTCACATGCTTTTGATCATTTTATAAAAGAGGAAACAAACTAAGGTGAGTTTAGTCTGTCATGCAGAGGTGAAAAAGCCACACCAGCCTATTACACTTTGTTAACCCTCAGTTTGAGTATTGAGAAGTTTGTCCTGGGTGGGACCCCATAGGTGAAAGAGAGGGGAAGCAAAGGGAAACAGAAAGTGAAAGTATTATTGTAATGGCTGGGAATGTCATTAAAAGGTTCCTTGAGAATACTGGAATAACTTTCTTATGGAAAGAAAGAGCACATAAACACTGCCAAAATATCTCCTTCAACATGTCTCTTCAAGATCAAGGAAGTCTGCTCTCCTTGGAGTCTGGTCCCCCTTTTCTGTCCCACTCTCCTGGATCTCCCTATCTCTCTCCTTCTCTTTTAAAAGAAGACAGAACAAAAGAGGAAAATGAACTGGCAGTGATGCCACTATTGTGATCCACCTTAGGTCAGGGCATGATGACCCACCAACTGCAGACCTACCAGCTGCAGATCAAGTTTGCTATTTGATGATTCAATCCATGCAGCCTTTTAAAATTATTGCAAATGAAAAGCCATTCAACCTTTAAAAAAGTGGCCTAGTAAAGGGGGCACATGGGCCGAAAGCTGTTAATCACTAGATGGATACTTTGTGAATTCCTTCACGTGCCTCAATTCAGTAATTGCTAGTGGGCAAAGGAGCACACTCTCGTAAGTATAGATTTCCCCACTCATTCATAAAAGAAATGAATCTGCTCACATTTTCCTTTGCATGTGAGATTTTCACCCTCCAGTAAAATGAAGGTGCTTTATGGCCTATGGAATAGATACTTCATAAGCATACAAAAGTGCACAAACAACTCTGTTTCAAAGCTATGGCCATACATATATTTCAGAGCACTCCAGGCATTCACTTATGTCATTTTTATGAGGACACAGACTCCAGTGCTAACAAAAGGCTGGAATCTGAGCCCTTCTGCATTTGGGAAGTGGATAATGTAATGCTTGATCCCATCTCCTTAAGCTGGTGAGCTGTTACGAAAGGCCTAGGGGGATGTTAGCCAATATTTGGTGCAGAGATGTTCTTTTTCCTCTAAGTCCCATGCCCAGGGCAGAATTAGTATCCATTATGTCTAATCATGTTGTTTCTTAATTCAACAAGGGAACAATGACAGCTTTGATTCTTGAGCGGTCCAAAAGGTACAACCAAGGGCATGACTCATAAACTATATGATCATAGGTAGCTGTGGAGCAGGTGAAACTTACCTTGTTATGGCAAAAGATATGATCTCATCATTTATTGAGTGCAACATGCAACAATGATGCACTGAAGCGTCCTTTTAACTGGCTATTTTAAAATATTTAAACCACCAACTGTTTTACCTTCATTCTCATCTTTTAAAGGAGCTCTAATGGGGGTGACAGAAGGCGATTTGCTGATTAGTGACGGCAGAGACTAAAGGTAGCAGGATTTTTGTGAAACAGATACATTTTTTTCAACTCATTTTCACTAAACTGTCATGAACCCAATATGTCCCAAGACCATATTTTTCCAATGAGCCAGAAACAGGACAGAATTTGGCATTGAATCCTTATGAAAAGGAGATATCAATGTATTTTCATATGTAATATGTTGTGCTTAAAAAAAATCAAAGCACACTGAAAAAACTCCCCGCTACCAGCGGATGGGATCAAAAAAGTTTTCAAGGATCACCTTTTATTTGGGAAGCTCTGCTGGTAAGGCAGCTACGCTTTTGTTCCATCATTTTATCTTTCATATTTTTATTGAATATATATTTAACCCATTGGGTTAGATCCAATGTTGCACTAGCGGATTCCATGAGCGCATTGGAAAGGAGCTTCCCCCTTTCTCTTCTCCCTCATGCCACCTGAAAATTTGTTCCAGAGGTTTTCCCAGCCCTCCAGAACAAATATTGTGCATGTGTGTGGAGCTGTGGGACGGAGAAGGGGGAATTGCTCACTCTCAACAGAATGACAGCATTGAATATGACCCTATGGGCTCCATCACACCTCCTTTTCTTTTCCTGGTTTGCATCCGTAGTTTCTTGGGTGAGCAGATAAAATCCAGGTCAGGGCTCATGTAACTTTAACAGTTGTAGAGAAAAAGGAATTTCAGCCAGTGTCATTTGTATGCAATTAGTTCCTGGTGAAATTCCCTCTTCATCACAACGGTTAAAGTTGCAGGCACTATACTAGAGTGACCAGATACAAAAGAAGGCAGGGCCCCTGCAACTTTAACTCTTGTGATGAAGAGGGAATTTCACCAGGAACTAATTGCATACAAATGACACTGGCTGAAATTCCCTTTTCTCTACAACTGTTAAAGTTACATGAGCCCTGACCTGGATTTTATCTGGTCAGCCTAGTAGTTTCCTCTTCCGTTTCCTTAGCAAGTCGAGCACTGGGCACTTTCACGTCTGTGCGTTGTTGTGCTCGTGTATCTTTTTACCTGTATCGCTGCTATGCCAGTGAACTCTCCCATCCTGCCCCCTACATTCTCCTTCCCCCTGCAGTTAATTTTATATATATATATTTATATTTTCCCTGCACAAATACAATAGTATAGCAGCCTGAAACTCTGCAATTACAGTAAAACAACACACTGTGTGTCCCCCTAAGGCCATATTAAACAATATAAGTGAAGAGAAAGTATTACAATTAGTTTTTGGAGAAGTTTGTGGTCAATGTTGGCATGGCAAGGGGAAGCTGACATTGCTCTGGTCAGGAAACCTAGGCATGCCTACTCAGGAGTAAGAACCATAGAGTTGAATGGGACTGAGTCCTGGGCTCAGGCAGCAGCGGCTTCCCTCGCCTTCTCCATGTGGGGTGTTTGGGTGCCCTCTCTCCCTCCCACTTCATGGTTGAGCAGTTGAGCAGAGAACTGCCCCACCCTTCTCTTTTATCAGTGAGACTGCCCTTCGACACACATGCCCTAATAAAAATGGGATAGTCCGATCTAGCGCAATACATGGGAGGGAAGAGTGGTGGTATTGCACATGGAGGGGGAAAAAACAGACTTTCCCCTCTCCAAAATAAGATGGAAAATGAAGGGGAAGAGGCGAGATAAGCACAGGGAAGGGATAACGTCATGTGAATACCGTGCTGCAAAAACACATACCAGGCATGGTGAGAGTATGATAAATCTCTGGTGTGATGGAGCTCTATGTGTTTTAACAGTCAGTTTGTTATTTGTTATGTATTATAATCCTGCTTTGAACATTTTATGACAAATAAACTGAGTGGATAGGAAATTTAGGAGGAAAGGTGGGATATAAATCTAACAAATAAACAAATATTAATATATTTGCAACCCACTGCATCCTCATGGATATTTTGGAACACCAATAAACTCTGAGGCTAGATCTACATCAAGCAGGATATAACACTTTAAAAGTGGGTTGAAAATGGTATATGGAATGTGTCATGGGCCCCAACAGTTGTCAATACCATTATAAATGTTTATAAAGCAGTAGTCCTGCCCCAGTGTGTATTAGGCCTGTAGACAAATCACATAAAGCACAATCTTTTGGCTGGCTGGTAAATGCAAGGTGTTCTAGGACCTTTTTCTGTCTAAACATGCCTAGGATTGTACCCTAAATGGGTCAAACTCTAAATTGCAAATAGAACTCAGGGCTGGAGTGCACATCAGAGTCACCAGGGAGGGTGGGGACTGCCTTTCTATGGTAAGCTATCTCTGCCTGTTCTGTGTAACAATTAGGTTACTCACTGCACCAAGCTCGGCCATCATATTGTGAGTATCCATGTCCCCTCTGTATATTCTGACAGTCACTAGGTAGAGTAGGGGGGACACTCAGCTTTAGCCAGCACAGCAAATGATGAGGGATCGTAGGAGTTGTAGGCCAAAACATCTGGAGAGCCATAACTTGCCCACCTCTGGTATAGGGATTCATACCCAGATGGCCAAACTCTATGTGGTAAGTACATCAATACATGAAGGACCAGGTGTGGATTATTCATTATAGGGAGACCATTTAGGGCAACTGAAATGTATGCTCCAGCTCTGTTGTTTGTAAGGGGCATTAGATGGTGGTTTCCTTGCTGATTATGACAATTGAAAGGGACCCCCTAATTCCATGATATAAACAATATCTTGAACATCACAGTATAATGTCTCTTCAATTTCTCTGTTCTTGTTAGTAGCTTGAACCATCCTGGACTCACACAGTTCCACAACAGGATAATCTTTCTTTGAGCAGAGGGAGAAATGCAATTCATCTGCCAAAGCAACATTTCTCTGTGTTGATAAATAATGTGAGTGTCATCAGTATAGTCATTTCCAAATAGGCTCAAGAAGCAAGTTCATTATTAAGACACTATAAAGAGCTGATGAATGGCTAAATGTACAATTAATCAGTTATACTCCAAAGCTAGGGGTATTAAAGCCACAAAGTAGGAGTGAAGCTAATTAATTGCATAAATTATGTTCGCAGCAAAAGTCACATTACTATTTCTACAAATTCTTCTTCAAATATGCTAGCAGACATAATTGACCTAACTTACAGCATTAGGCACATGTGAATGTGTTGCTGACAAGGTGAGATGTTGTGGTGGAAGTAACAACAGCCCTACACTGCACTTTAAATCATCGCATCTAACGTTATATCCATCTTACATGTATAGAGAGCTTCAGGGTTGCTATGAGAAACCCATCCTTCTCTTAGCAACAGTGTTCTCTTCTCCACCTCAGTTGCACTACAGGCTTGTCCAACATCATTGTATTTAGACTCGTCTTTGGATGCTCAACCATTTCTGTTCACGAAATAAAAGGCATGGCAAAGAGCAGCTTCTTAAATTTGGAGTGATTTTGGAAGACAAATGATGATGTGGTCATAATATTTAAATATGGAAAAGGATACTGAAATTTTACATTTCAAAGTAGACCTGTTGTTGTGATATAAAAAGTGGCATAAAAAGAGATGCATTAATTTGATCAGGAAATAATCAGCAAACACTCCAGTGCCCATTGGAAATGTGACCATTGTCTTCTATATAGTCCTTTGTAACCACATGGTGCTGGAACACTAACAACTTTTCTGAATAATTAACAGTATTCCTCAACAACAACAACAACAACAACAACAACCCCCATTCATATTTTTTTAAGTGTGTTGAATACAATTTCTATATGTCATGAGAAAAAGCCACACAAACACTGCATATATGCAGTTGGGGAAAGAGTTTGATGGCATTCTCTGACCACTAAACCAGCATTATAAAATCTCCATCGGACTGACCTGAAATTCTGACTTCAAAATCTTGTGGCACCTGTTCCCTCTTTATTGTACTTCATGGCCAGTAACTATTTTATGATTTAGTATCCCTCCAAATAATCCATTGCGGTTATTGCCCATAAATGGATTTCTTGACATAAACAGCTTTTTAAATCCATCAGAATATAATTTGATGTTTTATAGTAGAAAAATCATACCTTAAAACCCCTACTTCTTTTACAGTAAACATTCATTTAGATTTTGAGGACCTTCTTTCTCTACTGAGTCTGTGTGGAGAGTTCCATTTCCTAATATTTTTCAGCAAACCCATAATCTTGTCACTGCCTTGCTCATCTGTTTCTTTCCCAGAGGCCTTTCATAACCACTTTCTAAAATGATTTGAATGTTGTTTTTCACACATTAATATTAATACTTGACTGTGTGAACATCAAACTCTTTAATTGCTTTCGAAAGAGTTGCTTGATGTGCCTGAGTAAACATTCCTTATTTAGACTGGTTGTAGTTCCATTAGTACAGATAATTATTGTAGACTCCACAAATAAACTCCTCAGTTTAATAACAGTTAAATGGCTGAGGATGCAGAACAACAAAAATTATGGAAGCACAGGGAGAGCAGTGAATCACAAGGAAAATTGGAAGATGCAAATGAGGCAAACACAATGATCGGATTTTTAAAAAGAAATTATTTGTACAATAAAGTCCAAATCCTCTACCCAATAGCTGCTTCCTCCCTTCCTACAAGAAGTGCTCTTAAAATACAGTTTAAAGTGGAAGTTTAATATTGAATAGATGGACCTATCTGGCTGGTTATTATATGGGATATAATGCAAATGCTCTTTTATGGTTTTATATTTTTGCATTTGAATCTTGACTATATCTAAAAGCAGTTCATTGGACCTTACAGTGAATCTTGGTCTGCCTGCACTGAAACATGAATAGTGCTCCTGCTGGCTGGGACAGGCAAAAACACAATAAACAGACAAAACCAAAATTCTTAGCCCTACAGCAGGGATGGGAAATGTGTATCCCTCAAGATGTAGTTGGACTGCAACTCCCACCATCTTTGGTCAGCCTAGCCAATGGTGAGGGATGCTGGGGATTGCAATGCAACATAGGGCCAGCCCTCCCATGAAGCAAGGTGAAGCCCCTGTTGCAGGCGGAGGTGCAGCAGGAGGAGAGGCAAATTGTAACACTTCCCCCCACACCACTGCCACCACCAGGACGGCCCTGCCTCTACCTCCAGTGAGAGAGCAGCTGCGGAGTTTTCCAGAGCAGCAGTCCTCTTAGGAGCCACATCAGATGTGGAAGTGGAAGGCCTCTCAAGAAAGGTGATCTCCGGTACAGGTGATCACCCAGGACACCCCTCCCATGCCTGGCTCTGAGGAAGGACCCCTCAGAGCCAGGTGTTAGGCTTCGCTGACTCTCTAAACAGCCATGCAAGCTGCTTCCTCTGGCCAGGGCAAAAAGAGGAAGGGGATGTGATGCAGGAAGTGGAAGGGGGTGCAAACTGGGAAGGGGTGGAGTGCAATGCAGCAGCAGGAAGGGTTGCGATGCCACCATGGTGCATGTGCAGTCTCCCCTATGGTAGCGGGAGAGCTAGTGCCAGAGCTGGTACGGCAACATCTGGAGAGCCACACTTTCCTTACCCCTGCCCTAAAGCATATTCATCCGCAGATGTGTGAAGTAGTGGCCTCATGTGAGCGGTTCCAATTTATTAATTCTCTGGAACACGGTACAAAGTGGAATGGAGACATTAAGTCACTGACTCACATTTCTGAGTCGGCATCTCTCTCCCACTCGGGCTTATTTGGAGGGCGACTCAGCACCGGCAGCAACTTGTATAGGACAACTCGTTTCTATGCATGAACAAACTGGCACTTCGTTGGCATCCCAAAGTCTGTGGCATGTAATTGAACCTAATTGCATTTAGCTCACATCACATGTAAATCAGAACATGTGCTTTCGTTCTTAGCAACATAGTTGGTGATTTACATTGCATCCAATATCAGAAGCAGGGCTTTTATAACTACCAACTATTATGGCTAAATGTAAGCAATGCAAAAAATATTTTCATATATGCACTATGGAGAGATTAATTTCCACATTCAACATTCTGAATACCGTACAAAGAAGCTGGAAAACCTGCCCTGCGATTACAACTTTGACTGATGTTCAAATTAAGTGGCTATTTGGTGTGCAGGCATGTTATAAATTGGGAGGCTAACACTGGCTGTCATTGAGATATATGCTTTTTATTCAGGAAAACATCAATAAAATATAGTCTTCTGTCCCTTTAGTCCTTTTAAATGTTAGCATTTGTAAAAATGAGACTTTCCAGCTCATTAAATTGCAGCTTGCAGGGCAATCCACCAAACTAGTTAATCTCTATAAATGGTTGTTGTGTTTGAGCTTTTGTCATCGGCTTTTATGGTATCAGTGTCAAACACTGAGCTAGATTTTTCAATGCAAGCTGGCTGCACAGTTTGTAGTGTCCAATGTCTTTGACAACCTCAAAGGGGGGGGGAACAGTAGAACGGAGAGTTATAAAATATGCGGTTGCAGAAAAACGGGTGTGGACTGAAATGCCGCTTTTGATAGATGGGGAAGGGAATAGGTGCAACCACATTTAAATCTTGAGATTCCCTTTAAAAACCCAAGAGCAAGAAATAATGTACGCATGGTCTTCATTTGCTTTCTGGTTTATATTCTGAATCCACAAGTGGGACCTGCAACAGAGTTCTGAAATGCATCTTCACCTTCAGAGGAGTGATTCTGTTCCAGGTTGCAACCAGCCTAATATAGGTGCCTTGAGGTCCTGTTCAGGAGTCAGGACTCTTGGGAGAGGACAGTTTTTAGAGGACACCTTCTGAAGGCCTTCCCATCCTATTGTATAGAGTGCTAGAGGGCTGCCAGCCTCAAACCCAAACATTTTATATATGGGAAGACAGACATAGTTCTGGAGAATGGGATAGTGAAACGGGTGTCTTTTCCCCTCTCCTCTCCTTTTGAAACATTCCTGTACAGTGCAGTGGTGTGTGTGTGGGGGGGGGAGGTCAAGATGGTGCATCCTCCCATTCTATGTACAAAACAGTCTGTTTTTCTAGTTTCCTTAGACCTCTTTCTCTCCCTCCAACCCCTAGACTCAACTGCAGTCAGCACATTTCGCTTTCACTTGTTCTCACTTATAAATCAGTTACATCCTGTTTCTACACAGTCTATATCTATATCTATATAATCACATTTAAAAGTGAATTCACTTTTAATTGTGTATTAAATGCACCAATTCACTTTTAAATGTGTATTAAAAATATATTTTAAAACTATTTTATCTCAAAATATGTATTTTGACATGCATTTTTATTCATTGGTTGGAGTGAGAACTTTGATGCAACACTGAAGAGCAAACTCTGATTGACTGTTAAGTCCTTAGATCCACACATTAATCTGGGATGTGCCAGTCAGGTCAGGTCAGAATTTGCAAAGATCAAATTCCTTGAGCGCTCCTAGACAGAATATATCATTCAATGGTCATAGGGAATGATGCAACTCCCTTCACCATGAATGGAAGTATCAAGCTGGCTCAGCAGCACCATGCCTCTCATAGAATCATAGAATAGTAGAGTTCAAGTCCAACTCCCTGCTCAATGAGCAGTGACCCCTAGGGATCTAGCTCACAAGTCCAGTCTATCCAAACTTAAAACATTGGGCTGTGTAGAGTTGAGCTATCTTCACCTGGCTGTGCTTCATTTTTTTAAAACTGAAACTTAAGTAAAGCTTGAACAATGTAGATGTGCCGAAACATTTGAAAGTTTAAAAAAGTTAGGTGAAATATTTGGGTATAAACTTGACAAATATGAATTGTATGTTGTTTCATAATAACTATGTTAAGATCTGGAATGAAGTCAAACAAGATTTAATAAGATGGGATAAGCTTCAAATGTCTTTGATGGGGAGAATTGCAACAATTAAGATGAATGTCTTGCCAAGAATGTTGTTTCTATTTCAGACAATACCTATTGTAACTTCAGAGTCACCATTCAAGCAATGGCAGAGAGAGAGTTCTAAATTTATATGGCAATCCAAAAAACCAAGGCTGAAGTTAAAAATATTACAGGATGCCAAAGAGAGAGGAGGTCTTGGTTTGCCGGATTTGAGGATGTATTTCTCTGCCTGTTGCTTGATGTGGATGGAGTGGGATATTGATGAAAAATAGATTACTGGAATTAGAAGGACATGATTTAAGATTTGGTTGGCATGGGTATTTGTGGTATGATAAAGCTAAAGTGAATGTAGAATTTAATAATCATTACATAAGACGAGCGATTTTGAAAACATGGATTAAAAATAAACCTAGATTGTGTCAGAAAACGCCATTATGGATTTCCTCACAGGAGGCTTTTTATAGAAGTATAAAAAGTATATAAATGGTTGACGTACAATGAGATATTAGAAATAATAGATGTTAAAATGAAATCAAGAGAGGATTTATTGAGAGAAGGAAATGTTTGTCAGTGGTTCTCATATTTACAAATGATGGAAAGGTTTAAGAGAGATGAAAAAATTGGGGCTTTGAATGTACAAAATCTGAATTTAAGAAAGTTTTATGTACAAATGATGATCATGTTATTTCAAAGACATATAAACTTTTGTTAAAGTATGAGACTGAAGATGAACAGGTAAAAGATTGTATGATAAAGTGGGCTCAAAATTTTGGATATAACATTATTATGGATTAGTGGGAGAATATGTGGTTGAGAGGCTTGAAATTTACATGATGTGCCAGATTGAAAGAAATTTTTTACAAAATGATGTATGGATCATATATATCTCCGTCAAAATTGGCAAAAATGTATAAAGGGACATCGGGAAGGTGCTGGAAATGTGAAGAACAGGAAGGAACTTTTTATAATTTATGGTGGACATGTAAAAAGCGAAATCCTTTTGTGTACAAATACATAAGGTAATGCAAAATGTACTGAAGATTAAAATACAACTATGTCCTGAGTACTTTTTGTTGGGGATAATAGATGAACAGTTGACTCAAAGTTATGGAACTTTATTCTTATACATGATAACGGCAGCAAGATTAATATATGCCCAGAATTGGAAGACTGAGAAATTACCAACAGAGGAGGAATGGCTATTGAAAATTACAGAAATGGCGGAAATCGCAAAACTCATTGCGATAATAAAAGATAAAACAATAACTGGGTTTACTGAGGAATGGAAACCTCTGATATATTTTTTAAAAGAGAGAGAAGGGAAGGACATATTTGCATGCGGATTCAGCGATTAAATTAGAAGAAAAACAATTAATAAAGATAGGGAAGTCGAGAAATCCACTCACTATTTTGTTTCGTTCTTCATTAGTCTTATTTTGATAAAGTTTAAGAAAACATAGATATTTTTGTATGTTGGAGAAATTCGGAAGTCCATTTTAATGTTGTAAGTTGTATGTTGTATTGTTGTAATGTTTGTGTTTTATCTTTGTTTAAAAACAATAAAACATTTTAAATCAAAGGTTTAAAAAAGTTCAAAGCTCGAGCTTTAATAGCCAAACAGTATGTTTCTGTGCCCTGGCCAGGAGGAAACGTAGTTGGGAATGTAGCTGTCCTCCACACAGGTGCACAGGGAGAACAACACAAAGGCGAGGATGGTGGAATGGCCTTGGGCCTCGTGTGTCAAGCCCGCTCTTGGAATGGCCATATGGGTGGCAGGAATGGTGAAGGACGAGGGGCGGAGGCTCTGAGACAGTAGATGAGGAGGAAAAGAAGCAGCCCTAGGATAAGCTGGGTTTTAAAGTGTGGGGGAAGAGGGAAGGAGGTGGCCATGATGCCTGAGGGGAAGAAGCGAATGTCATTGAATGGTGATGCATATAAGGAAGTGAGGGCCCAATATCTTCAGTTGCATTGAAGGAAAGTAACTTCCATACAGCTTCTGTATGGAAGTTCTGACATAGGCCCTTTTAACACCATCGGGGTATAGGGGGGGAGCAGGAGATCCCGGAAGTAGCTGCTTCCAGGATCGGCACTCTCAATATACACGAGAAGTGTTCCTGGGCCGTCACACCATTGCAGGCGCCAGATTTTTTTTTGTAAGCATTGGAGAAGAACGCTCCTGCGCTCCAATGAAAAATGTAAGTAAAAAAAAAATGCGGCAAAATTGGGGGGCACCCCCCTTCCATCCTAGGGATGGCGGGCTTCCTTTTCCCCCTCCCCCTCCCATGTGAGCCATAATGCTAGTGTCCATGCATAGAGTGTGGACATTTGCAGAAAGGAGGCCTCCACAAGTACAGCTCTATGCATAAATGGGTCACAAGTGTGGGAGGAGTCACAAGTGCCAGCAAGGGGAGAGATCACACATGCTCATGTAGTGAGTTCCTTGAATGATGGAATAGGGCTAGAATAGGGCTAGAGTAGTGATGGCACATGACTGCATTCAATCACTTTGGGTCATTTTATAGATTACACAAAGAGGCAAACCCAACTTCATGACTAGGCATATACTAAGAAGGCATTTGCAGCCAATGAGATCGTCCTGAGTGAACCAATATGATACATCAGTTTGCCAACACATTTGTTGTATTCAGATTTTACATTGTCCAATTTTTTTTTTAAAAGAAGTCACACTTTAGGCTCACTCCTAAAAAATTTTTTAATGTGTGAAGTGGCACTAATATTAGAAACCACTGATACCATAGAAACCATAGAAGTGATGTGATTCCCAACTACAGAGCTTAGAGTACTTCAGATCTCTGTATGATCTCTCTCAGTGCCTCGTGCACACATCAAAGGGGAGAAAATACAGGAGCAACTCCGGTGTGTGAAAGAAAGGCCTTTAGGCTAGTCATCAAAGCCACCCATCCCTACAGTTTAGGAACTCCCTGGTTTATATCCTTATCTTCTTTTTTACATATTTAAAGGCATTTTCTACAGACTTTTTTTTAAAAAAGCCAAATATAAAACTACACTACCAAAAACAATTTTCAACATGGTTTTCAGCTTGTTTGAACAGAAAAAGTGCACATTTCAAATGGGAAAATATACATTACGGTATATGTTTCTTCAAAAGTTTCCCGCAATGGATTAATGCATGAAAATGCATATGGTGTGTGTGTGGGGGGGGTGCATTCCAAAGTGCACTTTGAAAAAAACAGTATGTTTTTAGAATACTAGTTTAAGAATTTGTGAACATTTCTCTCGAAAAAGCTCTTGCTCGCCCTTGGGATTGCAAACAGGATATGTTTACCTGATTTGCAAAAAGAAATGCCTCAACACCCACGCCTGGCTTGCCTGGGTGTTGGGGAGGCTGTTGCGGGTGGGGGTGGAGGAGACGTGGGGACTAGCCATTGGCAGTTCCCAGGGTGGTGCCACTGGGTGGGGAGGGGACTGCCCCCTATATAAAGGCAGCGGGTCCCCTCCCACCTCCTCTTCGGCTTGTGCGGCTCCCTCCCTCCCTGTAGACAGTGTGAGCTTGCTGGTTGCCATTAAGGGGCCGAGTAGGATTTTTTTGCTCATGGTCTAATTTGCTCATGAGTTTTTTTGCCTACTCCATACTGTAAGACAGGAAGGGGATATTAAATAGGCTAATTCAATGTTGTTACGTAATTTGGTCATAATTTTTGGTTAGGGGTATTTAGGGCATCCGGTGTGGGGCTTTTTGGGTTGGTGAGAAGTCACAGGCACTGTTGCGGTGATTGGTAACATCTGAGGCTTCCAGCTTTGAGCCTTGCGGCCTAGCTGGGAGATAAGGGTTACCTTTGGGGCCAACCTTCCTCGCCTACTCGGAACCGTGCAGCCCAGGGGGAGGCGACACGGAAGGCCTCCCTACCCAAAAGGGGAGCCTGGTGCAGTGGCGAATACAAGCGCCACTGCGCAGGCTATGAATGCTCTCCCAATGTGTATTACGGCTGTATGTGGCCTGACTGGGTGCCCGGATAGGACGTTATCCCCTTGCAGATCTTAATAAAAAGTGGCCCAAGTTTAAACCCATTTTCTTGTGTCATCTCGTTATTTCCGCCCTCCAATTCCCGCAAACAAAGTTCTCATACATCCCTGGTCAATATATCAACATGCATTCAAGCATGACCTTAAAAGATCAATTCACTGAACTTCTGGACTTCTTGGCACTGAGCCTGATGCCCTTCGAGAACTTTAAACAGCAGCTTCCTACTGAACCAATGTAGAGGAATGCCATATTCTCCAACTCTACTGAGAAAGCCTGCAGCTGTATGAATATGAATTGTCCAGATGGATAAGATCATTAGAATCAAGGTCAGGCACATAGTAGTGCTGGCTGTGCCAGGACAAGCTAGCTGCTCTAAGAGTAGAATGGTCCCCAAAGGGGCATCAGCTTGATCGCTAACAATTGTCAGGTCACTCCATCGAGATCTCTCCATTGGACAAAAATGAGCTCTTATGTGCAAATGCTTCCAACAGCTGAGAAAATTACCATGCTGATGTGGCAATGGCATGTAAAATACAGGGTGCACTGAGAGGTAATCACCACCTTCGAACACTATATGGAGAAATCCTTTGTGCTTCATGGCACAGATTTCTCTAGAATCTAAGGTTTCCCTCCTCCAACCTGTGAAAGAACAACAGATGTCATCTAGATGTGGGAGGAGAGACTAATTGGCTCAAAGGGCTAAGAGCATTGTGCAAGGCTTTGATCATACTACCCATGAGCTAATCATGAAGTTGACAAGAGTTGCGTGGAAGTCACACAAGTATTTATTCAAAAGACAATTTCCCTGTTTTATATTTTTCTGGGTGTGTGTGTGTGTTCTATCACCAGTTGTCAGTCTGTTTGCCCAGGCAGGTAGGTTCTGGGTTCCCATCCGTCCTTTGACATAAATTAGGGTGACCAGATAAAATCCAGGTCAGGGCTCATGTAACTTTAACGTTGTAGAGAAAAGGGAATTTCAGCCAGTGTAATTTGTATGCAATTAGTTCCTGGTGAGATTCCCTCTTCATCACAACAGTTAAAGTTGCAGGGGCCCTGCCTTCTTTTGTATATGGTCACTCTAGTATAGTGCCTGCAACTTTAACTGCTGTGATGAAGAGGGAATTTCACCAGGAACTAATTGCATACAAATGACACTGGCTGAAATTCCCTTTTTTCTACAACAGTTAAAGTTACATGAGCCCTGTCCTCCTTTTCATATGGTCAGCCTAATCTATTATCAATTTTCCATCTAAAAAATAAGTGGAGGTGACTGTGCAGATTAGGGTGACCATATGAAAAGGAGGACAGGGCTCCTGTATCTTTCACAGTTGTATAGGAAAGGGAATTTCAGCATGCATGCAATATACATGCAACACCTGGTGAAATTCCTCTTCATCACAACAGTTAAAGCTGCAGGAACCCTGCTCTCTTTTGTATTTGGTCACTCTAGTATAATTCCTGTGTGAAAAATAAAAATCATAATAATGACAAAACCGACAGCATTTGCAAAGCACAGTGTTTGAGAGACCTCCGCTACCAGCCCTCTTAAAAATGAACAAGGTGTTCAAGCTGTAGCTTGCACTTGAGCGCAAGGTGTCCTGACCAGAGCATGCACATCAAATGCCATTCTCATATTAGAGATATTCAGCAGAGCTATTGCAGAATGTGATCTATTATACCTTTCTAGTCTCCTTGAACATGTGTGTGGTGGTTGGAATTGGGTGAGCAGCTTTGCATAGGCTGAACATCTGAAAAGGAGGACAGGGCTCATATAACTTTAACAGTTGTAGAGAAAAGGGAATTTCAACCAGTGTCATTTGTATGCAATTAGTTCCTGGTGATATTCCCTCTTCATCACAACAGTTAAAGTTGCAGAGCCCTGCCTTCTTTTGTATATGGTCACTCTAGTATAGTGCCTGCACCTTTAACTGTTGTGATGAAGAGGGAATTTCACCAGGAACTAATTGCATACAAATGACACCTGCTGAAATTCCCTTTCCTCTACAACTGTTAAAGTTATATGAGCCCTGTCCTCCTTTTCAGATGGTCAGCCTAGCCTTGCACAGTTTGAATGTTTGAGACGGGGATAGATGGCTCTCTTTCACAGTGTTTTCTGGATGGTTTTTCTCTCTCGCCCTTCCTCTCTGTATTCTCCTAGTCTCTCTCTATCATCTCTCCAATCTTCTCAGGCCAAAAGCATGTTCATTCCCCTACAGCAGCTCCCCAGGGCCAAAAAGGGCAGTGTTTCAGACATCCCACAAGGGCCTCCACTGAGCAGGGTTATAATGTTTCCAATAGATTGTATTCAACATTATATTAGCAGGGAAAGTGCAAAAGGTGGCATTATTTTGCTAACAGTTGTTCAAGCACTAGTGAAACAACTAGTGTAAACAAGATCTAGCTTGAAGAGTTGTAATGGGGCTTGTATAAGAGCTTGTGAAATTATTAGCAAAACAGCATGTGAAATGGTTTCTGCAACAGCTTTTGCAACGACTTAAGCAGAATCAAAGTACTGGATCTGATACTTGCACAAGAATCAAAATAGGATTTCCAAAAGCTTTGTGCTAGCAAAATGACAACACTGAACACATGGAATGGAAATTAAATCAGGATCTTTCATTTCCAATATCCTTTCTTTTTGAACAATGGGGGAATTTGTAAAAATCTCCTTATCTTAAATCAAAGGATTTTGATCTGAAAATATGTAAGATTTTCTCTGATTGCTGCTTCAACTAAGGTTCCCACATAAATTGCTTCCAACAATCATTGAGAAACAATTTGATAAGGAAAACTATAGAATCTTTAGAGTTTTAAATCTAAAACTGCACTAATTCAAAGTAAGAACTTCACCTCATCTGGATTTAATGTTAATGAAATTATATTCCACAAGATGCAGGGTTGACCTATACGGTACATGTTCTTCTGAGTATCAATTACTAGAAACCACACTTAGTAATGAAGCAAATTATGTGATATTAATATCCAATTACTTTATGTTAAATACCAGGTATTAGGAGTGGAATATTGTAAAATGCAACATCGGCAAGGAAATAACATAGTGAAAACCAGATAGTATGTGCCAAAACTGGTTTGGCCGGACACACTAAAATCCTTTATGTGGAACAGTCCTATGGCTGTAACTGAGTGAAACTAAGTGAGGGGGGAAAGATCATAGCTAGGGATGGGAGAACAAAGGATGTTCAGGTTTGCCAAAATTCTCCATACTTCACTTTGAAGCTCAGTTTGGCTCGGTCCTGTTTTCATTTGCGATCTGATTTTTTGTTTGTTTGAATGGGGAAAGTGCACATTTTGAACAGGAAAAGTGTGTGTTTCTGTGCGTGTGGTGTCACCAGCTTCTGTGACACTATCACCACCCTCTTCCTTTTAAGAGGGAACTTTAAACTTATTTGTGTGTGTGTATATCACTAACCTTTATCTTACTTCCCTTGTGGTTTAATTTACCCCTTTATTTTCAACAAATAAGACCAAGACCAAGTGTGGTTTTATAATAACAAAACAAATTTTAAAACTTTATTTATAAGGAAAAAGATATTTTAATACAACTTATGTTTCATTTGTTAAAATAAATGTACCTTCCTCCACCTCCCAGGGAAAACTAACCACCCCCCAAACCTATAGCCCAGATTCTCTAATCCTACTCCTCTGAAAACCAGTCCTTATCTACCTCACAAAGACAACAGTGACAGTTATACTTCTCTCATGCTCAACTGAAAATGAAACAGCCAATCAGAAGACACCATTCAAGCAGCTCAGCATTCTAACTCCCCCCTCCCACCAACTTATCACTGTGTAAAGCCCACAACCAAACACTTGTATCTATCATCTATCTATCTATCTATCTATCTATCTATCTATCTATCTATCTATCATCTATCTATCTATCTATCATCTATCTATTCTAGCTGATATGCCTGGCATTGCTCGGGTCCGTGAATAATGTTTATGACATTTGAGAAAAAATAAATTTCTCTGCAACTTATTCATCTTTAGGTTGGTTGGTTGTTTTTAGAGCCTATCTGCACTACTGCTTTAAAATGGTTTATAACAGTTTAAAACTGTTATAAACCGTTTTAAAGCAGTAGTGTAGATAGGTTCATAGTTTGGTTGAGTTCATAAATTGTTGGCTTTTTCGAATAAATGGAAAATTGTGTTAATAAGAGCTGTATTTTAAATTAGAGCTTCGTGATAAACCACATTTTTTGTTTTACTTCAAATTCCTACACCTCCCATCATGCCTTGGCCGGAGCAGCCGTCTAAATTCAAAAACAATCAGGACACACAACACCCTTTCTACCAGCTAAAAGAGATGCAAACCTAAAAATGTGTTATCAAAATATACTCAGCGTTGCCCAGATATCTGAATGACATGAAGTAAGGAAGGTGATCTTAGTGGACATGAAGAACTGTTGTATGTATGTACTCTGAAGTTATTATTATGAAAAAAGGGAGCTGGCTTGCTGACTGATGGTTTGCTTGGTTGTCATTGGCAATGGGCCCAGTGCTGCAGCGTCCTCCCTCCTGCTCCTGATGGGACCTAGCAACTGAGGCAGCTAGCCCCAGGAACTCTTCCTTCTTGCCCAGGAGAGCACACAAATACCAGATAATGGCTGCCAAAGCCGGTCTTCTATCCTGCCCAAGGCATGCTGGGAGTTGTAGGCATAAGCCTAGCTCCCTGAATAACATGTTAATCTTTGAACACCATCTGAGGTGTGGTAGAAGACAACTGGAGAGCAGGCCATCTTGGTTGTGGCACCCTGCTTGTGGATTTCTGAATAAAATTTATGATTTTTATGTAACAGCCTGACTATACCATTGAGACAGAAGAGTGAATGGAGGACTGACTGATATAGCTGAAGCTAGAATGGAATGGTGGGCAGGGTTAGTGGTAGTTGGAGAAAGTCAGGTAGAAGAACAAAGACAGTTAGTGAGAGGTCAGGGTTTGCTCACCCTACATGCCAGTACTACACCTCCCAGCATGCCTTTGGCAGCCTGCAGGTGCCCACATCCTCTGAGACATCCTTTTGTTGAGTAGCATCACCAAGGAGGGAAGGTAAGCAGCTTTCAGTGGATGCACACAGCTCTGGCCAATTCTGCTGGGATTGCCTTGGCCTGTGCTTCTCACCCACCAAGTGCTACATCAGGAGCCTGTACTGAAGGGCCGGGCTGGGCTAGGCACTTCCCCCCTTGTTGGGTCTGTTTCTGGGTATGTACAGAGTACCTCCCCTTCCTCCCTCCCTCTTAAGGGCAAAGGCTACACACCTGCTTCCTCAGATTCTGAGAAAACAGTGATATTAGAGGTAGTGCCTTTGAGCATGTTTGGCCCCTCAAAGTCATGCTGTTGTATCTAGTTACATTTTAAAACCACGCAGAGGGTAAGAGGAGGCACCACATTTATGTGGGTTGTTTCCTTTTATGTGGAATTGGGTTGACTGCTCAAGACCAACCTTAGGAGTTGGGGTTGTAAAAGACACAGAGCAGCCACTCACAAATGGCCCACAAAGGCCAGTAAGTCTGGCCTCCTGCCCAAGGCATGCTGGGAGTTCTGCCCAAGGCATGCTGGGAGTTGTAGGCATAAACCTAGGTTTTTATTAAATTCTTTAAAAATACTTAAACCCCCAAAATTCATGTTTTTAGATTTTTCTGGTACATTGTACAGCCAGACCTATCACTGTGTCACCGTGTCAAGTTTCTAACTCATCTGGAAGTGGGTAAACATTTCCAGACATATGTGATGCACACATACTTTCCATATATATACACACACACACACAAAATAAAATAAAATACAATTTCATCTCAGTTCACATTTTTCAAAAGTGTACACTTCCCCCCCTCTAAATACACATTTTCCAAATGTGATTGCAAGTTTGGGAATGTACAAACATTTGTACCCAAAAAACGTACTCCCGTTCGCATTCAGAGTTGCAAACGGGGCAAGTTCAGATAATTTGCAAACTGAAACAAAATTCGTCTACTATCCCTAACTTGAGTTCTGCATGCAGAAGGTCCCAGATTCAGGGCCTGTCGTCTCCAGTTAAAAAGGCTCTGATAGCAGTGACATGAAAGATCCCTCCCTTATACCCTAGAGATCATCTACCAGTCAGAGCAGACAATCATGGGATAGTTGGATAAATAGGCAGCTTGCTAGATTCCTATGGGAGAAGTAATTCAAGAGTCAACAAGACCATGGAGCTTCCTAGCAATGACTTGTGTGAGCACAGAGGAACACTGCATTCACACAAATCCTTCACCCTGCATGAGAGATTTCAGCATGTGTTAACCATACCATAATCTATATTGGTGAGGTAAAATGGAGAACAAGATTCATTCTTTAAGCAGGTTTGGTGGTAACAATAGGGGACCAGCTACTAGGTGTAACTAAACTGAAGAATATGAAAAAAAATTAGGCAAATTAATCTGAATAAAAACGGTGTTAATATTCTAAAGAGGCAGTACCTAGTTTGCTCATATGGGTGGAAGGAGAAATATAAATTTTAGTAGTGGTTATTAACAGAAATTAGGATAGATCTAATTTATGGGAAATTGGGTGATCTTTTAATTATTTAACCCACCCTTTCCTGTTTTCCCATTTATCCTATCACCTACATTACAGGGTAAAATTTTGAACTGATCATAGAAAATAATCCTTTGGGTTGTCCTACAACTGTCAGCATTATTCAGCCAATTGCAGGACTTTTTTCTGTCTTAAACATGTATATGATTGCATGATTAGAGCACTTTAGTCAGGCCTATTTCATATAACCATACATATATTATCTCTGTAATTTCATGTGATGGGGTGTTTGGTGAATTCACCTTATGACAAGTAACAATTTTACTGCAACAAAGTGTATTTCTATGACCACTTAGTCAATTGTGGGAGAAAATACCTTCATGTTGCTTGTTCCATGGTTTGTTTGTTTTTTTAAAAAGAGTACATATCAGGTTTCAGTTTCACCCCAATAAACAAATTAACAGTGCAATCCTATACATGTCTTTTCAGGAGTAAACCCTATTGCATTCAATGGCATTTACTCCAGGTAAGTTAGTATGGGGTTTGTAGCCTCAATCACATTATAGTAAAGTTACATGTCTTCCCTCAGAAATTCAAGTTGCAATGAAATCCCAGGTCTTCCCTCAAAATTCAAGTTGCAATGAAATCCCAGGTCTTCCCTCAGAAATTCAAGTTGCAATGAAATCCCTGGTGTACATTGTTAAGTAAATTATTTAATTGCAAAATATCTGGAAAAATGAAAATGCTTATAACTCCAAGTCCAGTGGCTCCTTCGTGAATATGCATGCATCTCCCAGTCTTTTAACATAAATTACTAAGCCAGTACCATACATGTTTGTGTTGGAAGAATCCAATTGTCATTAATGTTTCAATATGCAATTCTCCTAACTATTTTCAAGAACAGGTCTCTTCCTCCTCCAAAGCCAAGATTTTCTATCCAGGGCAGATTGGCTTCAATTATGGCAGTTCAAATCAATTATTTAAATCTCCAAGAAAACCGGCTGATTTAAATCTCAAGTCCCTAAATAATGGTGTATAATACCCTGTAGTTGCATTTTGACAAGTAGGCCTTGCTTCTAGTTTTCACACTATATTCACTTTGCAGACTTTTCTTCTTTACCTATAAAGGCAACATCTTTAAAATATTCCTGTATGCCCACATCTAGTGCAGGCCAAGAGTAATATTGGCAGGACCCCCAAAGTGACTCATGGCATGTTGGCACTTTGTGACATACCACCTTGCTGCTGATGTGGGGGAGAGAGGGATGGAGGTGTATTTAAGTCCTCTCCAGTTCTAACTAGGTCCCTCTTCTCATGTTGCCAGCAATGTATCCAGTAGAAGGCATCGGTTCAGTTTAGATATTAATTGTAGAGATAGATAACATGCTTATATTTAGAGGATTCAGTTATTCCTTAAGGGATGTTTAGCGTTTAAAATTGTTTCTTTTAATTAATCAGATTTATACCTGTTCTAATCACCTATTTTTATCCATTGCTGCTTTTCTCTCCTGTAAAGAGGAAAGGAGGAAAAGAAAGAAAAGAAAGAAAAGAAAGAAAAGAAAGAAAAGAAAGAAAAAAAAAGAAAAAGCTCAGATGAACTTTGATAATAAGCCCATCTTTAAGGATAAGGTTCCAGGCTAAAGCTATTAACCAAAATTACATAATTGCATAATCCTGCTTTTCCCGTGCATACCCCCACACCCCACCCGAAACTTGTTCAGCAGGAAATAAAACGGAAACCCAATCAGTGGAAAGCACTGAGAAAGACTACTTTATGAACATTCAAATCCTCTGTTTTCAACAACCCAGACGGGATGGCAATTTTATCGTATTAATCCTGTGGTGAACATTAACATGTCTTACATCATCACAAGAGAACAATGGCCTTGATCAAACTGAGATGTTGCTCTTTGTAAGCATGGCCTTATGTAGTTTATTCTGTGCAGAGTCACAATCTAGCTACAGTTCCATCATATCCATACCAGACACAGAGATGGCTCACTGCACAACACCCCAATCCTCTAGAGAAAGTGGTCATGCAGCAGCTGCATGCACAGTTCCTTAGGATGAAAGGATATGGGAGTTGCAGAACATGCAGCCTTCATCAGGTTGGGCAGGCCATTCTGTTACTGAACGTCTCTCTGGATAAGTGTATGAGCCTACACACATTCAGTGATACACCCATCTAAGGGACTTTTGAATGTTGAACACGCAGAGGTCTCTTCAAAAAAGGGGATTTTATTGGACATGCAAGAATTTAAAAAATATGCACAGTAATCACTCTTTGGAATGAGCTTGTTGTCAAGGGACACTATACAAACTCTAAAATGGACTCAATCAGTTCATAAATTACAAATCCACCTACACTGATTAGGCGAACCTAGCAAAATGCAAAAGGGAGACAAAGAGCCTATCTACACTACTGCTTTAAAATGGTTTACAACAGTTTTAAACCGGTTAATATTAACTAGTTTAAAACTGTTATAAACCATTTTAAAGCAGGGGGAGTGTGTCCCTGCTGGTACTCTTGGACCTCTCAGCGGCTTTCGATACCATCGACCATGGTATCCTTCTGGAGCGCCTGGGGGAATTGGGGATTGGGGGCACTGTGCTTCAGTGGTTTCGATCCTATCTCTCAGGCAGGTTCCAGATGGTGATGCTTGGGGATAGCTACTCTTCAAAAAAGGAGCTGCTATGTGGTGTACCACAAGGTGCTATCCTTTCCCCAATGCTGTTTAATATTTACATGAAACCGCTGGGAGAGATCATCCGGAGGCATGGGGCGGGGTGCTATCAATATGCTGATGACACCCAAATATATTTCTCTATGCCTTCGACAACATCGTCAGCTAAGGATAGTGTGTCTCCTTTGAATGAATGCTTGGAAGCGGTAATGGGCTGGATGAGGAAAAACAAACTGAAGCTGAATCCAGACAAGACGGAGGTGCTTGCGTCAAAGGCCCCAACCTGGGTTTGGAGGTGTGTCAACCAGTTCTGGATGGGGTTACACCCCCCCTGAAAGATTATGTTCACACCTTGGGGGTACTCCTGGATCCGTCACTCCAGATGACAGCTCAGATTGATGCGACGGCCAGGAGTGCCTACTATCACCTTCGGCTGATACGCCAGCTGCGCCCCTTCCTAGAGTTGGAAGACCTAAAGACGGTAGTGCACGCACTGGTAACTTCGAGGCTCGACTTCTGCAATGCGCTGTACATAGGGCTACCTTTGTGCCTAGTCCGGAAACTTCAACTTTTCAAAATATAGCAGCCAGGTTGGTCACCGGTGCATCTAGGTGTGATCACATCACACCAGTTTTAAAATCGCTTCATTGGCTGCCAATCAGTTTCCGGGCGAAGTATAAAGTATAAAGTGTTTGGGTCCAGGGTACCTGCGGGATCGCCTTCTCCTGTACAATCCGCCCCGCACACTTAGGTCCTCTGGGAAGAATTTACTCAAGCCAGCCAGAACTAGGCTGGCGGGTGTTACCCAGAGGACCTTCTCTTCCATGGCTCCCAGACTATGGAATGGTCTGTCGGAGGAGGTTAGACAAATTGACAGTCTTCATGAATTCAAGAGAGTCATTAAGACTGCTCTCTTCCGACAGGCCTATCCAGATGAATTTTAAGATGTTTTTAATGTTGTATTTTTCTCTTGCTTTTAAGATTTTAACTGTTGTGATTTTTGTGTTTTATATTGTTGCTGTTCCCCGCCTCAATCCGAAGGGAGAGGCAGGCTATAAATAAATATTAGTAGTAGTAGTAGTAGTAGTAGTGTAGATAGGCTCAAGAGCATAGACATGGCTTGACATTCAAACGGAACAGCTTCTGAGAGAGCTGTAGAGGTCAGACCTAAGCAAACCAGGACCCCTAATACTGCTGGGGGAGAGAAAATGAAAGAAAAAGATCTAGGGCTAAGATTGCAAATGTGAAGAGAAGAGCACACAGGACTTATGCACACAGTGGCTGAATTCAGACAACACAATAGTCAGTGGTGGGTAATAATCAACTTTACAGTTGTTCATCTAGGGGGTACTCCCCACACAACATGGTAATAAATAATCAACTCCCGTGTGGATTAGGATCAATGCTGAGTTGACTATGGCAGCATTCGGACGACACGATAGTCAATACAACTGATGATTGCCCCCCCCCCCAGTTGCTTATTGTGTTGTCCGAATTCAGCCAGTCAGTATGACAGAAAGGGAGGGATGGACTGCACTGCCTTCTGTGCAGTCCACTTCCTGCTTCCTCTTTTAGACATTTATTGTGGGGAAGGGGGAACCAGGACATATTACACATCAAGACAACTTCTCTGGAGAATTTAGTTTAATCACAGAGGGGATGAAGAGGGAACAAGAAGAATATCCCAAAGGGAAGCCTGGCCATAATCCTTCCAACTAAATGACCAGATCAAGCCTGCACTAAGATGACTGGACCTCCAACCAAAAAAACTGGTTCAAAAACAGACCATATTGCTACACACTCATGCAAGCACAAAATGGGAGAGTGAGTACAGAAGCGGAGGCTACAATTTGTTGAAGACGTAGCCTCCTTCAGAAGATACCTTTCCTGGGATCTCATTAGAACCTTCCTGCAGATGGCGCTGGAGTGTGGAGACACTCCTGAGGCTTCAACGAAAAGAACATAGAATCATAGAATAGTAGAGTTGGAAGAGTCCTATAAGGCCATCGAGTCCAACCCCTGCTCAATGCAGGAATTCAAGGAAGGAATCCTTGAAAAATGGCTGCAGGTGGGTCACCACTTCAGAAAGGGCAGAGTGCATGTTTTGGCATAAGGGGAGTGATGAAGCTGGGAAAGAACCTTGGGTTCCATGGCTTAGGGTGATTTCAGTTGGGCAAGAGGCAATGGATACAACCAAGACTAACTGGGCTTACCATGCAACTAAGTGATTTCAGCAGAAGGTGCCCAGTGCAAAAATACAAAAATATCAGCATATCATAACTTAAAGTTCTTACTGCCAGTAACTAAGGTATTTCAACCTTGCAGAATGGGGGGGGGGGGTTCCCCCAACCACTCCACAATCAGTGGTTGGGGGAAAGGGGGCTGTGGTCTTCGGGGGACTCCTGGAGAACCAGATTTGGCTTCCAAGCCTGAAGTTTTATACTGCTGTTTTGGAGTAAAAAAATGTTTTTTAAAAAAACAAGTGCAGGTGCTAGTGACATCCTTAAAGTTATGTGCAGTTTGGGGAACCTTTATGTTCAGGATAGACTGTGTGTGTTCTATTTTTAGCCTTGGAGTTAACTCAAAGTGTATCAATTTTGTACTTAACTTAAACGGTTTGGTTTGTATCGTTGCCTATAGATTATCTTACCCAAATGAAGAAATAATTTCTAAAAGGAGCATCTGGGTTGTTCCTCTTACAAAAATCTTCACTGGGATATCAGTAATTACTTTTCTTTAAATTTTAACTGAAGGAAACTACATATAACATATGAAATATAATCAGAGAGAGAGAGAGAGAATACAGCCCAATGCTTGGTACTTGCTCTAGCATTGTTTTGTAGATCTTTTATGAGAATATAGAATTTGATATAAAATTCCATCTTTTTGATTTTTTTCTTAATCACTGGCTGAATAAAAATGAATTCATGTGAAATAAGCCTCATTATATTTTTCTGTAATAGCAGAGATCAATTTAACTTGTTGATAATGCAGAACCTAGACAATACAGATATAGCTTTTTGCATCTTAGATCTATAACTTGCAGGCAACTTGCTGAATCCTGAAATACATGGATTTCCTAAAAATGACATGACTCAATTCCCACACATTGTGCATACATATTCTCTCTCTCTCTCTCTCTCTCTCTCTCTGAAACACTATTGTCCTACAAGGGCTGTAGTGTTTCTTGGATTTTAGCAGTCTCTCAGAATCTGATTCCCACAAGATATGAAAGAACAGGAAGGTAAGAATTTAAAAGTTCATTTTCCTTGGTGCAATGCTGCATAACAGATTAGACTTGTTATTAAGTATTCCTCTGAGAATTCTCGTGATAATGTTCATACTTCTGTATTCCAAACAGATCCTTCATTTCAGCATGGCAAAAACAATACCAATATTTCTCCAAGTTAAAAGTTGATTGATTAAAGTCACTTTCTTCATGGCCAGGAATGTAAATAAGAGAAACCTTATTCTCTGAATATGTTTAAGAGCACGCAAAGCATTTAAGCGATCCTAAAACAGATGCAACACTTATGACATGTCTAAGCACTATACAGGTACTACTTATGTGCTGAATTAATGTATGCATGAGACATGCAGGCCCTGCTGTTGGGCAATGTACAATGTCTGTACATCCACATGGCCATCTGCAAAGGGGAGCCTCCATGTGTACAGGAGTGCACATGAGCACTCTCAGTATCTGTGTCAATATGCAAATGTAGGGGGTTAAGGCCAATGAGGCTCACAACACTCATGCTAAGTGGCACGGCCTCTCTCATGACATGCTTCAAAATGTGATTGGTAAGGACCACATGAGCTTAGATATCTCTGTGGAGACTGAAATAATGGAGGGCAGATATAATGCACCCAGACCCCCATTTTTGAAAGAATGTAGGACAAGGGCACCAAGGGTCCATCTTGTCCATCACTCTGTTCACGCAGTGGTCAACCAGCTGTCAACCAGAGACCCACAAGCAGGACATGGTGCAACAGCACTCTCCCACCCATGTTCCCCCACAATAGATGTATGTAGACTTACTGCCTTTGATACTGGAGGTAGCACATAGCCATCAGGACTATTAGCCATTGATAGACTTCTCCAGGAATTTATCCAACCCCCTTTTAAAGCAATCCAAATTGGTGGCCATCACATCTTGTGGTAGTGAATTCCATAGTTTAACTATGCACTGTGTAAATAAGTACTTCCTTTTATCTGTCCTCAATCTCCCACCAATCAGCTTCATGGGACGGCCCCGTGTTCTAGTATTTTGAAAGAAGGAGAAAAATGCCTCCCTATCCACATTTTCCACACCATGCATAATTTTGCTCACCTCTGTCAGGTCTCCCCTTAGCCTCCTTTTTCCCAAGATAAACAATCCCAGCTGTTGTAACTAGGGATGTGTATCGTATCGTTAAATGTACGATAACGATACAATAAGGTCATTATCGTGCATGTTTTTAACAATGACGATACAATAGAAAACCCTACGATAATCATTGGAGACGATAATTTTCAGGTGATTTTATCAATTTATCAGACTGCCATATAAATATACCTATAACTTCTGTATTTTAAAAGTTAGAGGCTTGAAACTTGGTCACAGTGCTTATGGGGCACATGTTGCTACACGTATGTGCCAAATTTGACATCGATCCCTCCAACTCTTGATTTTATATGATTTTTAAAAGATCATTTCCGTTCTGACAGATCAGAATGACAGCTTGCTACGTGCGTTCATTCAAACCTGTCAGAACAGAAACGATCTTTTAAAAAATTCATATAAAATACACAGTTGGAAAGATTGTTCTGAAATTTCATACACATACTTAGGCATACCCCATAAGCACTGTGACCAAGTTTCAAGCCTCTAACTTTTAAAATACAGAAGGTATAGGCATTTTTTTCTTTAAAAATAGGGCTGAAAAAAATATTGTTTTTTCACAATAATTATCGTGAAGATGATACGGTTCACCTACGATATGAATGAACGCGATATTTTTGGTCCAAAATGATGATAATGATAAACGATGATATTTTTTGGCGTGCGCACCCCTAGTTGTAACCTTCCCTCATAGGGAAGATGCTCCAATCCCTTGACCATGTTAGTTGCCCTTTTCTGCATTTTTTCCCAGCTCTGCAATATCTTTTTTGGTGTTGTGACCAGAACTATACTCCCCCATCTATTAGACTTAAGCCTGACATTCTCTTGAGTATCACACACTTTTTTAAAAAAAAAATCTAAAGGTCCTTTTTGAGTTTATGTAAAAAATGGTGGCTTAGGTGCTGGGTGGAACTGGGAAAGATATGGAACAAGCAATGTTTCCTATATATGTTCAACAAAAGAAAGAGGCAACAGCTGTAAACCAGAAATGAAAACAACAATGCCCTTGGGCACACAGCGGTAGAAATATCACCTGGCAAATATATGTTAAACAGTAATTATATTATCAAAAAACAAACCTCACAGTCAAATTCACTTTATATAATTCAAGGTATGAGAACATGTGTACAATTTAAACATCATTGTACATGTAGATGTACCAGTTATACAAATTAATAATGTACTACATGATAGATACACAAAAACTTTCCATAGCTTATAGTAGATAAACAAAAATATCCAGAACTTTTAACAGGGTTCTAGATACAATTCCTGTTTCATGAGACGTTTCTTCAAAAAGCCTGTTGGATACTGTAATAATGAAAAACAAGGATTACCCACTATTGCTCCACGAATACTCATCTATTGTTCATATCCCCAAAGTTATCTATACTGCAAAGGTGTTTATACCCCCATTTTATTCACTCACCACCAGTCTTTTTCAGGATAATTCTTCCCAAGTGTTAACAATATTTGGCTGCTACAACTCTGTCATTGAAAATATAATAACAAACAATATATGAAATGGTTATATAAATCATGGTATGATATTAAATATTTAACTCAAACTGTACTGAAAAGAGGAAGTAACAAACCTTGCCTCAGTACGTAATTTCAAAAAGTTTTGCTTGCAAGTCAGCAGTCCAACAGCTGAATTAAATAAACTGAATTTGACTGTGAGGTTTGTTTTTTGATAATATAATTACTGTTTAGCATATATTTGCCAGGTGATATTTCTACAGCTGTGTTCCCAAGGGCATTGTTGTTTTCGTTCCTATATATGTTCAGCCATTTTCTGTACTTACATATTGTACTTATGAGTACACATGCAGGTCAAATGGTTTGCACACTGAATCAGTAAATTTCATAAGAACATAAGAAAAGCCCTGCTGGATCAGACTAAAGGATTATCTAAACCAACATCCCATTTCCCATAATGGTCAAACAAATCCTTTAACAAAAGGATTAAAGAGAAATTATGTCATGGATGTGCATTGCAAATCAGACCTTAACAAAATCATCTGGCAATTAAGGGTACAGCAACCAACATCTGAGCATGTGCAATGATGGTAGAGTTTGGCTGCTCAGGAATATCAATTATTAGAATGCACAGGTGCAAAAATGTTGTTGCTTTTTAATTTGTAGTCAAACTGGATTTGTATAACAAAAATATTTAAATGTGTTGCATTGATGTCAGGGCTCATTATACATTTGAGAAGTCCGAATATACTAGACTCAACTTATGGGCCAACTAATTACAATTTTGGTGGCATCGCTAAAGAAAATGAGATGAAGGTAAAATAAAAGTTGTTAAGCGGATACAATCAATCCATACATATTTTGCTACTGTTGGTATAGCATTTCAAGGAGGCAAATGTTCAGTAGTTCAATGGGACGCCAGAGGAAAATAAGAGAATGGATTTGATGGACTCCAATGTGAGTTGTGAACAAACAACAAATCAACGTGATCCAGTAAAGCTCAATAACCTCCCATGTTTCCCTGTTTTAGCAATGTCAACTTCATTTAAATGCATGCCAAGCGATTTTGGATGGCTTATGAGCCAGAGAGAGAAAAGGAAGTAAACAGAATAAATTGCAAAATCTTAAGACAGACAAAAGCTGCTGTCGAGTAAATGAAACACGTTGATATGCCATTAAATGCAGTTTACAAATTCATCTGTGTCATAAAACTAGCATAGCTGGCAGCATCCCAAGAGTAAGCAAAATAGGCAATCTGCCATAATGTTCTCCCTCACTATACTTCTGGGCATACTGAAGTAAGCCTCTTCATTTGTATCGAAAAGGTCACAACCCTGAAAATCAGTTACTGACAAGCAGTCCCATTAATGTCAGTGCTGCTACTAACAAGTAAGTGGTGATAGGCAAACTTCCTCTGGCTTGATTTGTAACTGGCTGGCCTTTCTGAGTCAGTGGAGGCTGGTGGCTCTGATGTCAATGGGGTGGTGAACCCACTCTGGGTTTCAGTCAGAACTAGACAGAACTCTAAAAGAACTATCCAAGGTTCTGGTTTCAGCACATTGGATAGCTTCTTTAGAGTTCTGACTGAAACCTAGAACGGACCCTCTATGGCATCGGAGTCACCAACCTCCACTGTTCTGAGCGCTCTCCACGTTTGTACTGGTGGTGCCTCATGCATACTATAGAATTGGTCCATGGATTTGCTGGACTCCAATTTGAGTTGTGTACATTTTGTAAATGAATGCTTCGGGTGAATTTCACTGCAATCGATGAGAATTTCATAGAGAATAAAGGGTTAACAAAACAATTCTGCACATGAATAAAAAGAAAGCAGCTGACTTTGAGCACCTGGTCTAAAGAATGCAGAAAACTCAATACAGGTTTAAAAAAACACACCATACAAAGTGAAAAAAAATAAGACTATGTTCAATAAAAATCCATCAAAATAGGGATTACCAATAGAAATCAATAAAACAGCCCATACGTACTTCTAAATATATGTTTGAGAAACACATAGAAATGTAATATAGGATTGTGGAGGGATAGAATCGATGGATACTTCAGCTTCAGTATGGGTTTAATGTTATGGACCATCGGAAATATATATTTTTAAATATGAAGTTGCCTTATACCAAAGGTCTGTTGGCCCCTTGTTGATGAAAGTCCATTGGTCCACTGTTATTATGGTAACCACTGCCGGACATGTACACCCCAGGCCATACCACTTTTCATAAAGTTCAGAAGCATGTTTCCCTACATTGATCATTCATATTATTTCAGGGCACATGCCCTTTCTAGCAGGGTTGGTGAACAGAGGTCTCTCCAGATGTTGGTGGACAATGCCATCTCCCACCAAGCCTAGCCTGCATAGCCAATGGTGCAAGATGATAGGAATGGCAGCCCAGCAACTCCCTACCAACTTCTGCATGGTCACAAGTTCCCCATTCCTTCACTGTAGGGACTCCTGTCACTGAAGTAAACACAAATGAAAGAAAATGTCTGATGATCAGTGCTGTCTTTTCTTTCCTTTTTTCCTCATGCACATTTTCCCAGGAAACTTCTCCGATGATAATGATCTTAATTATACTGGTCTTTCAGTAATGCTATTAGGATATGATCATGATGAGGCGATGAATCATCATAAACAGAGTGCTTTAATTAAAGCTGACTGTTACACTTTCAACAAACAGACTGGGCTCTCCAAACTGTTTGATTTGGGGAAACGACAGAAATAATGTAATTCCAGGCATTTCTTCTTACAACTCTCTTCTCAATATGCTTCTCAGTATACATATACCATATTAATTAAATCCGGGATACACAATCTGCAGCACACAAGCTACATGCACTGCCCTCCCACCCATCCCAGAGTGCCCAGATACACACACACCACCACAGCCAAAATCCCTTTCCCAATGAACCTGATAGAGATTGCTCTTCTGTTGCTGGCAGCAGCAAGAAAGATAGTGTGATCTGCATCAGGATCGCTGGGAAGTATGTGTAAGCCATGTGTATACGTGTGTCTGAGTGCGCACACATGTGGCTCATGACTTCCAAGCAGTAAATGTGTATCTCAGGGCTGAAATAAAATGTGCACCTCTGAATTAAATGAATAAATAGCAGCCTGTCACTTGTGGGAGGGAGGGGGGAGAAGGTGGCAACTCAAAGTACCCACCTTCCATGGGCTCTGTCATGCACACAGCAAGCAAACTCTCTGCCGAATGTAAAGTGGGCTTTTTATCCAGCCTCGATTCTGTTACAACATGGGCCAGCAAAAGTCAATTCAAAAAGAAAGGGTTTACTGAAGCTTAATCAGGTGAAGCACTCTGGTTAGTATTCAGGGCAAGGAGGACCAAGGACCTCTGAGACAAGACTGACGCGGCTTCAGCCACAGGCCCCAGCAGAGCAGAAGAGAGTACAGGTGAGGTGGTGAGGACTGGAGCCCTTGGGCTTGAGATGGGAGTGATTCTGGTTCCGAGGGGCCCTGTTGTCTTCTTCAGCTGCTAGGGCAGGGTCCCTTAATGTTGGGGCTACCAAACTGCTGCTCAGCTGGGCTTGCTTAAGCTACGACAGCTTGTCCTGCTCTTCCCAGCGGCTTTCTCTCACCAGCGGAGCCTCATCCTGTCTGGTGAGGAGCTCCTCTCTATCTCCTTCAGTTCTCCTTTCCTCCCTATAGCCTCCTGTCTCTCTGGCTTTCTTCCTCTCAGTTTTCCTACTCTTCTCATTCCTTTGCTTTCTCCCTTCCCTGTCCCACCCTGCTCATCCCTCCTGCTCAAGTCCAGGCCAGCATTTAAATGCCAGGATGTCAGCCTTGGCCCTGCCACACCTCCTCACCACCTCTCAGCTGATTCTGTAGCTGACTTCCACATTGGTCAGCAGCCTCCTGCTAGGGTGGCCACTTATGAAGCGCCAAAAAAGAGGAAGCGGATCACCAGAAAAGAGAACATGGATTTTCATATAATTTGCACACACTCATGTATACATGTAGTTGCAAATTTAGAAAGAATTATTCAAGTTTAAATAAAAATACAGTACATCTTACCATAGGCTTGAATCCAATGCTAGTCCAACTTAAACACAATGAAATGAATGGGAATTAAGTCAGTCTAACTTAAGTCCCATTCATTTCAATGGACCTACTCTAAATAGGACTAGCATTGGATAAGCCACAGTGTGGATGGCCCTGCACACCTTGCTCAGTCTGCTCCTCAGGTGCTGTTGATTCTTTATCTTTAAACTGAACTTGGACTGGGCAGACATTCAAATAGAGGATGCCTTCCAAATAGAGGGTGGTCCTCTAGCAGCCCTTTGAACAGAGAACTGTCCTCTCTTAAAGGGGGCACATGGCCATCCTAGGATTCTTTAAAGAAGTTGAAAATAAGGAGGAAGTAGTCTGTTGGTGTGTGAGGAAAAAGCTGGGCGTGAGGTTCCTGCCTGGATTCCACCGTTCTCCAGTTTCTACCTGTTGAAACTGAGAAATAAACCCCTCAGGAACGCCTGCTTTCCCTTGGATCAGTTGTCCCCCACTGACACCCAATCTTCAGCCCTCCCTCCCTCCCTCTCTCTCCCTCTCTCTGGGTTCCAGAGACATCCATTGTGCCTTATTAGTTCCCTCAACCCACTCAAGAAGAAGTAACAAGGAAATAGATTTAATAACGGTAGTGTAAGGAGTCAGTCAACATATGGGAGTTCATTTTTAAAAAAATAATAATAATAACATAATAAAGATATATGTAAAATTCAAAGAGATACATATTACTAATATTAATCAATTCATGGTCCTAAATTCCCTACCTACTCTACCCCTTCTAAAATCCTTTACACAAACCCCACTAACTGGATGTTGCTTTTTCAATGACCAAGTCCTATCCCTCTGACTAACTCCCTTTATATAACCTCAGAATCCTCAGACACAAGCCCCTCCCACCTTTCACTCACTCCCTAGCATACTATTAACCCTCTCTTACCCAGATCGATAGTTAACAATATAAGTGCATACATTACAATAACAGGCATATGTTACATTGAGAATAGGATCAAGCCATCATGGGTCAAAATAGCCCTCCAACAGAATTAGTTGTGGACTTATATTAAACCACCACAACCCACATGTTAAGACAAAAAATACACACCTAAACACTCTTTCCCAACATTCACACATACAAACACAAACACACAAACAACTCACCGTCCTTCCATTACTGGATTCCCTCCACTTAACAAAAAACACACCCTATGAGCCTGTCATGGTTTGCCATTTTCCGAAGGGTGACCATATATCAGGAAAAACCAGGACATGTCAGGACTTTTGGTGCCAAATCCGGGAAGAGGGAAATTTGAAGAGAAATCCGGATTTTTCCCATTCTCCCCCCACCCAAAGGGCAGCTTTACTTTATAGTCAATGGGAATTAACATAAATGCTTCCAGCTTCATCATTTTTTAAGAGAAAGAGATGAAACTTGGCAACTTGATAGATCTTAGGTAGGGCGTATGAAGCAGATCTGTTCATCCATTAATTTTTAGGATTTTTAAAAAATTTGAGGTTTTAAAATTATTAGTTTTAAGAAACATCATTTTTAAAGATAAGGAGATGAAACTTGGCACTGTGATAGCTTTTAAATAGTGCTTTTGCCATGCCAAGTTTCAAGCAGCTCTGTTCATCTGTTGATTTTTAGGAATTCTTTAAATTGAGGTTCTAAAATTATTATTTTTAAAAAAACACTGGAGCCATATACCCTTCAAACTCAGGTTGTCAAATTTCCTCTTTGGGGTCTTGCACCTTGAGCAGTTTCAGCCCTTGGCATCAAGGGGATCTCAAGTTTTTAGCTAAGAAGTGCTGTGTGAGCATGACACCTTTCCTGTTGCAGATTTGGTGGGCAGCCAGGCACCTGGAGCTGAGCAGAGGCGAGGCGTCCACAGATCAAAATATGGGAAAGGAGAGGTCAGTCAGAGCAGCCCAACAGGGCAAAACAGAATGGGCCAGAGGTCTTTTTCTCAGAGTTCCACATCATGGGCAATGAAGGTCATCCTTAGAGAAAAACTCTCATGACCAATGGTGAGGTTCCAGACCAGAGATAGGCTCTCATCTTTGTGGATGCCCTGTTGCTGCAGATGTTGGAACCTGGCATGTCGTTGCTTTGCTTCGCTATCCTTTCCCTTCCACTGCACTTTGTTCACTTGTGAGCTAGGCTCTTTCTGCACTGCTGGCATGCAATGCAGAACGTTTGAAGTGTGTGTCAGAGAAAAATAGATAGATTTGCAGATTTAGCTGGCTGGCATATCTCTTAGAGACAGAGTTAGACTGAAGACACAACTCAGAGATGGCTGTAGCTGAGCTCTGAAAGGCTGGTGTGCCACACAGAGCCTTTTAAGAGCATCTAGAGTCCAGAGTTTTCGTGCAGGCAGAGGCGGCTGGTGGAGGAGGTAGTATTTAAAGTAAGAGTCACCAGACATGACCAAGCAATAAGCTGGCACCCTTCCCCCCAGCCACAGGTTACAAGTGTGCAGCCTGGCTGGACTGTTGGGAGACTTTGGAAAAGGGAGGGAGATTGATTGTTTGAGGCTGGAGGTTTTTGTTTGGCTGCAATGACTTATAGAGAGAGTCAACAGAGGCTGCACAGACAACCCAGAGACACCTGTTGTAACTTATCCCTATGGTGCTGTCATGCAACACATGGCATTAGAAAGAGGGTCTGAGAGTCACATGTTTGTGCAGGAAGTAGACAGGAGTTCAAAGTCTGGATGTGAAAAGTGGTGCCAATGCACAAGCCTTGAGAAGCTAACGTCTATAAGTGAGAAGTGTGAATGGGCAAAGTTGTGTCCACCGCCCACAACACCCACCCTAACACACAAGTTTCAAAACAAAATTGAACTTTAAAAATAAAAAGGCCAGCCATCCAGCCATGTTATCACCTTCTCCCATAGAATCCGCCCCACACGCTCAGGACCTCTGGGAAGAACTTACTACAGTCGGCCAAGACTAGGGTGACAACCGTTATCCAGAGGACCTTCTCTTCTGCCGCTCCCAGACTGTGGAATGGCCTGCCGGAGGAGACTCGTCAACTTAACAGTCTTTTAGAATTTAAGAAAGCTATAAAGACTTGTCTCTTCCGGCAGGCATATCCAGTGGAATTTTAGAATGTTTTTAGGATATTTTTAGGATGTTTTATTGCTATTTTAATAATGTGCACCATGTTTTTAATCAATTTCATTTATTTTATCATATTTTATATTTACTGCTGTTCCCCGCCTCGATCCAAATGGAGAGGAGGATAAGAAATAAATTATTATTATTATTATTATTATTATTATTATTATTATCAGCAGCTTGCAGAGGAGTGGGGATACAATCAGAAAAGATATTTGAGGGAAGGGGAAAATGTATCACACAAAGTATAGCACCAAAGTACAGCCAAAGCTACAAAAGTAGGAGTGAGTGAAGTTAATTTCTGATACATTGGATGCCTCACTTGTTATTTCAGTGATTTTAACATTAAGATGTTATGTAGAACAGATTTGTCTTAAGTGTGTGCTGTAAAATCAGACGTGACCGAGGCTATGTTCAGGTAGGCACACCCCCTTGGTGCTGGACATGCCCCCTGGGGGTGAACATGTTGGTGGGCACGCCCCCATGGGAGGTGACCATGATGTCCTCCTTTTTGGTTTCCAAAATATGGTCACTCTTGTGAACTCTTTTTTGTTGTTGTTCTACTTCTGATGAAGAACACTTTTGTTTTCAAAGCCCTAAAAGGTAACAGGAGTGGTGGTGATAACCACATGACTACATAGCTAGTGAAGAGTCCAACCTGAAGAGATGTTAGGGGGTGATGAGAATAGGACTCATTTTCAGTGATTATTTAGTGCCACCTACTGGCTCTTGAATTAGGAAAGAAGCAAAAGCACACAGAGGCTACCTCACCGAGCCTTCCAAAGGCAATCTGGCCCGTCTGTCATTTCCTTCCTTTTACACCTTCCCTGTATTATGGAACTGAAAAAAAGGAGCTACTGTTTTATCTGAGAGAAAAACAAGCCATAAATTATTAAATACGTAATTACTTTGCAGAAAGCAACACTATAGGTTTCTTAATAATAATAATAATAAAATGGGTGAATGAATACATATTATCAGAGCTAGGCTTTTTCTGTAGTCAACAGTGTTTTGGATTTGGAAGATATGGTGATAAAATATTCATAATTTGATCCTTCCCATTTCCCCAGACTCCCACACACTGAATGTTTTTTATTGTCATGACAAACTAAATACCCACCTTTGTTGAAAAAATGTTTAAACGATAATAATGAAGAGAACAAATTAAATATATAAAGGACAAACAAGGACAAATCTATATATTATTCAGACTAAAAAGAGTAGATTTCTAAAAATGTCATGTTCTTAGTACTTTTTAAAGATCAAACTACAACCTAAAGTGGAAGGTGGAAGAGAACTAAAGCTAGATCTACACTATTGCTTTATAGCAGCATTGAAGTTCACTGATAACTGTTGGGACACAATCCACATTCCATACACTGCTTTCATAGTGTTATTTCCTGCTTTTGATTCCACACTAGCTGATTTACCCGCCATTGATCGGTCCCTCTAAGATATATGTCTGCAAGGTAATCATCTTAAAGTAGTAGGCTGGTGCTAAGCCTGTGAGTTAACTTTTAAACAAATTAAATTGCCCAAGGCATGCTGGGAGTTATAGGTAAAAGGTGAGGCTGGAATGGAATGACGGGCAGGGTTAGTGGCAGTTGAAGAAAGTCAGGTAGAAGGAGAACAAAGACAATTAGTAAGAGGTCAGGAAAGTGGGAGCTGAGTTAGGATTGAGAGGTAGTGACTTGGTTTGTACATAGTGACCTGGTTTGCTAACCCATGCTTTATTTAAAATCAGCCACTCTACATGCCAGTACTACACTTCCCAGCATGCCTTTGGTGGCCCTCAGGTGTCTGTGTCCTCTGAGAAGTGCTTCCCTCCTCTCATTGCCAATGCTGCTCCTTGATGGAGCATCGAAAAGTAGCATCACCGAGGAAGGGAGGTAAGCGGCTGTCAGTGCCAGCTCTGGCGAAATCCTGCTGGGACTGCCTCAACCTGCACTTCTAGCCCACCAAGTGCTCCATCAGGAGCCGATACTGAAGGGCCAAGGGTGGCCCATGTACTTCCCCCCTTCATCAGGCCTGTTTCTGGGCATGCACAGAGTGCCTCCCTTTCGTCTCTCTTAAGAGCGAAGGCCATGCAGGCAGTTCCCACAGATTCTGAGAAAACAGCGATATCAGGATAGGGTGCCTTTGAGCATGTTTGGGCCCCTCAAAGTCATGCTGTTGAATCTAGTTATGATTTTAAAATCATGCAGAGGGTGGGAGGAAGCACCACAAATGGACGCAGCCCATTTATGTGGGTTGTTTCCTTTTATGTGGAATTGTGTTGACTGCTTGAGACCAACCTTAGGAGTCAGGGTTGTTAAAGACATGCAGCAGCAACCAACCCATGCACTCACAATGACTGCCAAAGGCCAGTAAGTCTGGCTTCCCAACCAAGGCATGCTGGGAGTTGTAGGCATAAGCCTTGGTTTTTATTAAATTCCTTAAAAATACTTAAAACCCAAAATTCTGTGTTTTTAGATTTTTCTGGTACATTGTACAGCCAGACCTACCAGTGTGCCAACTTTTGAAGTTTCTATCTCTTCTGGAAGTGGGCATACATTTCCAGACATACATCACACACACATACTTTCTGCTTTATAGCTAGAGATTTGTAATGGTTTGACACAAGGTACAGATCTGGCCTAGAATGATTATCTGGTATTAATGCTGGGCTTTGAGTTAAAATAAACCCTGGGCCTGTTTTTTTTAAAAAAAAAACAGGTTCAGAGATTCCCCACTAGTACCACATCTACTGCCTCAGTGACTTTTACATTCAACTTCTGTAGCCATTTCCTGTGCCCTATTGCTGCCATGTTTACCATGTACTATGGATTTTTAAAAATCTATGGCATTAAACTAATACAAGAAAGCTGCCTTACACTGAATCAAACCATTGGTCCATTGTTATCAGCATTGTAGATTAGCCATGTGTCCTACTTTACAGAGCATATGTCAAGGGCTGTCAAATCCAAGTCCAGTTTAAACACAAAGAAGCATAGTAATGGAAAATAGAGGCTTTGAAGTTGCCCATTAACAGTTAGCACCTGGGCAGCAAACTAAGGAGGCACACAGGTCACCTGTTCACAGCTTTCCCCACTATGGTGAGAGGTATTGTCTTTCTATTTTAATTTTAATCATTTGTTTCCCAAATGTGTCTATACATATAAATGTATGTGCAAATTGCATGCAAAGCTGTGTCCTCTTTTTTGATTATGTATAAGTAGGCACCCTACACAAAAGATGGAAGTGATGGCGCAGAGAACTTGTGAGCCAGCACAAGGCAGTGTATGAGGTAAGATTCAAAGACATGAGCTCAGGAGATATGAACAAGGTTAACTTAAGGACAGTCAAAATTCACAGGTACAAACAGCAACTTTTCAATTGCTACTGTGACTTATCTAGCAGACTTAACTTTGAATCAGGGCTTTATCACACCTACTATTCCCCCCACCCCCAGGTTGCTTCTGCGGCTTCCCCCTCTGTTTCCTATGCGAGTCTAGCATTTTAAATCACACGTGGTCAATATAGCTGCGATACCTCAGCTTGGCCTATTGAACTTTGCCTGTTTCGGACTTTGCCCATTGAGGGATAAATTGAAACAGAAACTAAAACCTGCAACCTCAGGGTGAGAGAGCAGCAGGAGGGGAACGGCGTCATGAGAACCCAGCGCTGAAGAAGTGGAGCAAAGCCGAGGTGGGTGTGCTTAAAACCGCCCGTGTGATAACAACCTCAGTGTCTAGGAGCTACTTCTTTGTTCCATTTTTACTGTAGAGTAGGTGCAGGGGGCCTAATGAAGACTGAGACCCCAACATGGGGGGTAGGGGTGCTTATAAAATCTAGATCAGACTCCCTGCATCTAATCTAGAGCAACTTTCTCCAACCTGGTGGACTCCAAATGTTTTGGACTTCAACTCCCATCAGCCCCAGCTAGCATGGCCAATTGTCAGGCATGCTGGGAGTTGTAGTCCAAAACATCTGGAGGGTACCAGGTTGGGGAAGGCTGCTATAGAGTAAAAAAGAAAGAAAGAAAGAAAGAAAGAAAGAAAGAAAGAAAAGATGTAGCTGGTAGATAAAGATTTAAAGAAATGTATGTTTTGGCCTCTATTATTATTTTTACCGAGTGGTGGCAGTGGCAGCTCCATCTCTCCCTGCACCAACAACCAAGCCCTGAGCTTACTTCACAGCCAACTTCATACAAAAGGTCTGAAGTGAAATATATAGCCTGGCCCATGATTTAAATCTAGCCAGTGTATATGTATTGAATATTCCCAGCACCAAAAGCTACGACTATTTACCACTGAGATGCAAATGAAATCCTGTGATGATTGAGTGAAGAGACTGATGGAAGAAAATGAAGTTTTGCTTGTTTTTGTTTTTTAAAGTACATAAGCAGCAAATGTATGCAAGAAAAATCATTAGCAAAACAGATTTCTAAAGAACCTTTGGAAACTATTATAACATAATAACGTTTGGCTTTAAACTGAAAATATAACTCCGTCTAAGTACCAAAAGGCATATGGATCTTGTTTGTATGCCAAACATGGCTCTTCTGAGTAGCTACCTAATGATACAATCATTTTGCAGAAAAACATGCAAAATATTATAAACACATTTGAATCCTTGCATTCTAACACTATATATGCATTGCAAACATGTCTGTAAAATCCAGTCTGATAAAGAGGTAACTCTTAATAATTTCATTTTGTAAGTAAGATATTGTTTTGTTTTGCTTTGCTTTTTTAAAAAACAATATGTCCCCAAAAGTTCTTTTAAAGTACAACAGAAATACAGAAACACACACACACACACACATATACACATACACAGCTCTGTCATAGGTAATGCAGAATAAGACAAGATTGGACATCAGCGTGCTAATTTTCAGTATCTACTATTTATAGAATTTTTAAAAGTTCCTTTTCACTCTTGATCCATAATGACATTTTCACAGATTACAGCTCTGCAAACTACATTCTGTCTCCAGCACTATGAAAAACAAGGCTGTGGTTTATGATTCATCAGTTACCACACACTATTAATTTCTGACAATTTATCACAGGACATTAATTAATACAGAATTGTTATCCCTTGGATGCATACTGCTTGGGTCAGCAGCACTGGCCTTTGCCAAGAATTCCTAAAGGGTATGTTGAAACTTTGGAACTTTATGAAGCAAGTAAAAGATAAATAAGGGACCAGTCCAAACTAAATGATAAAACTGTAGGCTTGTAAAGGACATCACTGTGTCACACACACCACCCCAACTATGCAGAGAGAACAGGGTTTATTATACCTAATTTGCTGACCAAATTACTGATTAGTGTTGTAATGGAGTTTCAGAGGTGTTCTCTGGCTTCCATCAAGGCGAGACACAGTTTCGTATGAAAGAAATTCAAATTGTTTATTTTAAGCTAAACTTAATTGAGGCCTGAGCCTTACTCAAAAAGCCATTTCGACAGCAGCAGCAGCAACCAAAGTGCATCTTCCCACAGTGCCCAAAGTGACAGATAAGCCCTGATGTCTTGGCTACACATATGTGCCAAATTTGAGATCGATCCCTCCAACTCTTGATTTTATATGAATTTATTAAAGATCGTTTCAGCTCTGACAGATCAGAATGACAGCTCACCACATCATCTCAAATTTCATACACATACTTAGGCATACCCCATAAGCACTGTGACCAAGTTTCAAGCCTCTAACTTTTAAAATACAGAAGTTATAGGCATTTTTTCTTTAAAAATAGGGCTGCAAAAAATATCATTTTTTCACGATAATTATTGTGAAGATGATACGGTTCACCTACGATATGAATGAAGACGATAATTTCTTTGGTCCAAAATGACGATAACGATAAACAACTATATTTTTGGCGTGCACACCCCTACTTTCTACACCAGGATGTTTGCCTGGGATGGCCCCAGGCTGATCCCTGTGCACTGATGGTGTGTATTAGGTACTTCTGGGATAGCCGTCCCTCCCTCCCTGTCAGCCAATGGTGTGTATTAGGTATTCTTGGGACCTCCCTCCCTCCCTCTACACCCCTATGGTGTAGAAATGTCCACTGTATTCTAGCCAGCTATCCGTAGTGACCCTGGGAGCACATTGATATTTATTGGGTGTGCCTCTAACTGTTGTGGCTATTCTCAGGTTTTGTATCTCCCTTGTAAACCTTTATGAGGACTGTGGGTAGAGGGGAATCACCCATAAAAATGTGAACCATTGATCTGAGAGTATGTGCCTGTGCTTTAGCCATGTGTTTCCCTCATTTGTTGCAACTGGCTGGCTGAATGTGTTGCCTCCATTAGGGTGAGGGAGTTAAACTACTTTATACATGAGAAGCAGCCCACCCTCAGACCATGTGTGTTTGTGCTTTAGGGGTTTCCTAGGTTTTGGCTGCTGCCTGGATGCATGTGTTTCCTCTGTTGGTGCAGGGGTGATGTACAAGGTCAGGGTCATCATCAAGGGTAGACATGGTTGGGCACCTGCCAAGGGGCCACACCCCAGCCCACTGACAGGAACCTCATGGACTTGCTTCTCTGCACCATTGCAACTTGGTTGTTCACTGAAGCAGGACCTACACTACTGCAATTAAAACAGTTTATAACAGTAGTGACAACTGTTGGGGCCCAGGACATGCTCCATAGACAGTTTTCAAGCTGTTTTCAAAGTGTCATCTCCTGCTTGGTGTAGATCTGGCCTTGGTTTTCGCTCTGGCCCAGGCAACAGTGGTGGTGTTGGTGAGGAAGAGGAGGAGAAGTAGAGGCAGGGCCGTGCAGAGGGGGGGCAGTGGGGCCAGTTGGCCCGGGGCCCATGATTTTGAGGGGCACTTCAACTAGGGGGTCCCCCCTAGTTTACGCTACTGCTTCCGTAGCGTAAGCAGCCCATCGAGAAGCGAGGAGCCCGCCTTGCGGAAACAATGCAGAAGCCGTCCGTCATGAATACCACAGTCAGACTACAAACTCCAGAGGGCCGTGCCGCATGCGGGGCGGGGATAGATGTGCCTTGAGGTGTTGTAGAACAGGTTTAATATGAAGGTGTTATGTAGAACGGACATGTTGGTGGGACGCCCCCTTGGGGCAGCCCTGTTGTCCTCCTTTTTTGAAATGGGGTGGGCACACACTTCCCATCAGGCCTGGGCACATTACTAGCTCTGCACGGCCCTAGTAGAGGCCACTATGTGCCTTCTCTCTACCTGTCAAGCAAGCAAGTGGTAGCAATGACGAAAGAAAAGGGATGAGGAGGAGCCGCTGGTGACAATGGCCGTGAGAAGATAGCCTCACTGAGGGAAGGGGACCCATTGTGCCCAAGAGCCCTCAAGCCAGCACTGTGGTAGAGGCAAATGCTTTGCTCATGGGACAAGGGGGGGAATTCAAATCTGCCAGCCTCAGAGCATTTGCATTTGTGCGCTTCTGTTTTTGCAGAACACACCACAGCTTTCTCTTGGCTTTAGCTGTATCTCTTGCATGCTGGGGAGAAGGCAGCATGGTGGACAAAGCCCCAGCGTGGCCTGTGTGGATTGACTCCTTCCATGTTGGCTTGGCAGGTGAATGACATCACTGGCTCGGGCCAATATTTATTTATTTATTTTATTACATTTGTATACTGCCCCATAGCCGAAGCTCTCTGGGCGGTTTACATAGGATTAAAACAATTAAAAACAATATACAAAAAATTAAAACAGCAAAAACATCCAACATACACACACACAATACACACATACATTTAAAACCACTGCAACAACCCAAAAAGCTACAAACCCCAAAACAAACCCAGGCTCCTCAGGTATTGCCAAATGCCTGAGAGAAGAGGAAAATCTTGACGTGGAGCCGAAAAGATAACAATGTTGGTGCCAGGCGGGCCTCATCAGGGAGATTGTTCCACCTAATCTGGCAGTGTTTGTGGCCATGTCTGCTATCTTGAACCATTTCTGTATTTTTCACTTGTTTCTGAGCATATACTGGATGTGACAGCTGTTACTTACAGGTTTGTTAAATGTGGGGCCCAGATGGACTCTGGGCCAACAAAGATAGTAGGCATGCTTGGAGCTTTACTTTACAGCATGCCCAACCTCTTCTGTGGAAAAAGTAAAACCAAAAGGAAATAAGAGGCTGCTTCCCACCACACTTAACTTAAGCCCCTGCCAAAGGAAGTGAGGTAGGTGGCTACCAGGAGGAGGGCCTTCTCTGCTGTGGCATCCCGGCTGTGGAATGAGCTCCCTAGAGAGGTTTGCCCAGCACCTACATTATACTCCTTTAGATGCCAGGTGAAGACCTTTTTATTTTCTCAGTATTTTAACAGTTTATTAGTCTAATGTTTAACTTTGCTGTTTTAAATTTGTATTTTAAATTTGTATTGCTGCTTGGTTTTGTCCTGCTTGTGTTCCTATATTGTATCTTTATGCTACATTTTTATGCTGTTGTTATATTATATTTTCAATAATTGTTATGATTTTATGTTTTGTAAACCGCCCAGAGAGCTTCAGCTATTGGGCAGTATAAAAATGCAATAAATAAATAAATAAATAATAACCTTTAAAGCCATAAATGGCTGGATGCTAGGTGAGCTGAAGGAGCATCTTCCCTTGGATAAACCTGCCTAGACTTTAAGATCATCTTCGAAGGCTCTTCTCTGGGTGCCCTCTGGATGAGTTGGCTAGAGAGAAGGCTTTTTCAGTGGTGGCACCCTGGTTGTGGAATACTTTCTCCAGAGACACTCACTTGATCATTATGATCTTTTCAGCAGCAGAAGAAGAACTTTTTACTCTCCCAAGCTTTTTAGTTCCTCACTTGTAAAGATGTGTTGATATTTTTAGATCCTTGTACTGTTGTTGTCCTCTGCTGTTAGTTTTTACTTTGGTTTTAGCCTGTAGCTGTTTCAATTGATTTTTCATTTTTACGTTATATTTTATCGTTCTTGTATTTTATGGTTTTACCTCTATTTTGTGAACTACCCAGAGAGCTCTGGCTACAGTGTGCATGGAAATGCAGTAAATAAAAATGTTTAGGTAGTTGGCAGTTCTGAACCTAGACACAGAATGTACTAAATGAGCACATTGATGCCTCTTCCCCTGCAGAAGTGAAAACACATAATTCTTCCATATTAAACTTTTAAACATATACACATCTCCTTTCTGTTTCATGGATGTATCCCATCCATGCAGTTGTAGTTAATACTTTCACACATCTATGTATTGTGATCACAGGAAAATCACCTGCATTCATCAGCAATATGGTGCCAGCCAGACAAGCTAAAATACACCCAAGCGAAATACCAGGAAATGCTAGGGAAAATAACACATATTCATTCATTACTAAGTACATTTTTTAAATCAAAGTTTTCAGAAGTTTTATTTGCTTAAACAAACCTTTTACAAGGAGATGTTCCATAAAACCATGTTTAACCTAAGTCATGTGACATACTACCAGGAAAACTGTACTTTACATCCCCATCCTTGCCAAATTATATGTGTCTGGTTTCATTGGGATGGGACCTATTCTACTACCCTTACGTTGTAAAATTTGTTAAGAAAAGAGATAGGAACATTTACACAAGATTCTATGGAATGAACAGTCCATGCCACAAGGTATTTGGGTTGCATTTTATTCAGCAGAACTGGTAAGTAATAGGAGGCTGGCTGAATTAGGGTATAGGTAGGGTGACTGTCGTGGCCCATTCACAATGGAGACGCTTTCCAGGTTTCAAAGGCACCTTTATTTTGGTAGAAAGGATACATCGCGACGGAGGACCCACCTTAGCCAAAGAGCAACTCTTTAGCCAAAGTGCAACTCTGCCCCTGCATGGGCATGACAACTGTTTTTGTTTAGCAAATTCTGGTCACATAGACATGAAACAACTGAGCATGTGCAAAGTATTCAACAGGAAATTCTAGTTAACCACAATTGGTTGTTGGGGATAATGGAATAAAAAGGATGCCTGATCCCAACCACAATCTTTCCATTTGCACGGTGTGTGGGGGTGTGGGGAGTCTTGTGATACAAGCCGTTATCACACGCACGATTTTAAGCACACTTACCGTGACTTTGATCCACTTCTTCAGCAAGGGACTCACATGACGTCATCCCCCTTGTGCTGTTCTCGTGCCCTGAGTGCTCCGTTTTCAGTTTCTGTTTCGATTTAACCCTGAAGGGACAAAGTCCATTTCAGGCAAGTTCAGACAAGTTCAGCAGGCTGAGCTGAGGTATCGAAGCAAAACCGACCACGTGTGATTCATAAGGCTACACTTGCATAGGAAATGGAGGGGGAAATTGCAGAAGCAAACCAGGTAAGTGTGATAAAGGCCACACAGACAGACAGTTTTAAAAAGTTACTTATCTGCCATTTAGCCTGTCCGGTGTCTGGCATTTTTTCAGGTTGGTCAAAACATGGCTTCTCTTATGCCAAGATGAAGCTCAAGATAAAGCTATTGCCACTACAGTGACCATATTTGGGAAACCAAAACAGAGGACACCTGGGGAGGAGGGAAAGTGGCTTTCTGGGGCCTCTGGAAAGCACATCATTCCCCACCCCGCCACATTCAAGGTCCCGATTTGAGTGGAGAAGGGGTAAGGATATCATTCCTGCCCCACTGCTCTAATTTGGGGCTTTAAGGCTAGAGGGAATTTCACCAGGAACTAATTGCATACAAATGACCCTGGCTGAAATCCCCTTTTCTCTACAACTGTTAAAGTTACAGGAGCCCTGTCCTCCTTTTCAGATGGTCAGCCTATTTAAGGCCCTGACTGGAGCAGTGCAGGGGCAGCGGGAAAGTGTGCTTTCTGGGGCCTCCGGAAAATGTGTCATTCCCCACCACCACACTAATGGCAGCCACCATTAGTGTGGGTCCAATCAGGGCCTTAAAGCACGTCATTCCCACCCACCCACTGCTCCAATTGGGGCCTGTTCTATAATGTCTGGGCATGACTCGCTTTCTCCTTTAAGGGCCCAATTGGAGCAGTGGGGGGGGGATGGCACACCTTCAGAAAGCACATCATTCCCCCCTGCCACGCTAATGGCGGCCTTAAAGAGAAAAGAGTGTCATTCCAGGACATTATAGAAAATTACAGAAAATCCCCCTGACACCCAGGATAGAGCAAAAACCAGGACAAATCTGGGCTGGTTCCATCATCACACTAGGCCTGTAGGTCCTGGCATGAGTTGATGAAATTGATTCCTGGGCATAGTAAAATGAATCTGCACAGGCCTAATACATACAGGCAGGATGGAGAATTCAATCAAGATCTGCCATGAAATTTATTGAGTTTATCCTGAATATATATATATATATATATATGGGTGAGACACACATACTGAGAACACTTACTGGTAACTAATCACAACAAGAGTTTCATTTAGGATTATTGTCTTGCTTTCTCTCTGTCTCAGTTCTCCACTCTTTAAATAAGACCCATTGGGACTTAGCAGAATTAATATTTTAAGGGTGGTGAAACATTGAGGTAGTACAGTAAACAGAAATGTTCAGAGAGAGTGGGAGCATGTTGTATTTGACCTTAGGATAAACATTTGTCCCAGTTATGTGACATAAAACAAAAATGGGTTTATGGAAGTACCATTATATCACTTTTCCCTTTAAATACTTTTAAACGAGGATATTATTATTATTATTATTTATTACACTTATATACCGCCCCATAGCCGAAGCTCTCTGGGCGGTTTACAAAAATTAAAAAGATAGAGCATTAAAAAGACAATATACAAAATTTAAAACCATAAACATAAAACAGCTATCATTAAAACACTTTAAAACATTTTAACGGTTAAGCCAGGCCATAATGTCAATCAAACCTCAACTTGAGCTGTTAAAATGCCTGGGAGAAAAGAAAAGTTTTGACCTGGCGCCGAAAAGATAACAGTGTTGGCGCCAGGCGGGCCTCATCGGGGAGATCATTCCATAATTGAGGGGCCACCACAGAGAAGGCCCTCTCCCTTGTTGCCGTCCTCCGAGCTTCCCTCGGAGTAGGCACCCGGAGGAGGACCTTTGATGTTGAGCATAGTGAACGGGTAGGTTCATGTCGGGAAAGACGTTCCATCAGGTATTGTGATATAAAAGAGTCTCCTTTGCATGCTAGGAGATCACACTGCTGATCATACTTTTATCATCTGCCAATACTCACATTGAAAATCATTCACAGACAAAGGCTTCCCACACACTGAAGTCAGGACTAGACGAATACTACGCTCAAAACTCCTCATAGCTGCCAACTGATATTTCAGTTCAAGTAAAAGGCAGTACAATTCTAAAGTGATTCTCCTAGCTGTCAAATGATACTACAGTTTAAACAAGCAATATGGAGTACTAAAGGAGAATCTATTAATATTTTTGTATTATCATATTATTCCTTGTATCATCAAACACTGTATTTCGTTGTATCACCGGCAATAGTCTGTATGATCTCAATATCAGATATTGTATGTTTATATTTTCAATATATATTTACTGCATGTACAACGAGATTGTCAGTACATACTTATGAGGTTGGCTGCTTGGTTTGATTACAATAACTGGAAATTTATTTTCTACTCAGCTTGATATACTGGGCTGGCTGGGTATCAGCATATTCACCACTTTCAGTAAGCACTGAGCCATTTTTCATAGAGATATTAATCACTTAGTACCATTAGGTCCTTTTTCTTTACCAGTTTGCTTGTGAGGTTTCCTCTTCTCTTTTTTGTTCCCACACACTACAACATCCTTCATTTGCATCCATCCCATCAAAATCTCTTCCTATCCTACAGATAGTTTTCTGCTCTCATGTTGGTTATACTGTGTTGATGTTCTAAATTCTCTGGCTAGCACACATGCAATGCTGCCATTTATTGTAACTGAGGCCACAGTCCTGAACACTCTTACTAGGGAGTGCGCTCCATTAAACATAGTGGGACTTCTGAGTAGGCATGCATTGGATTGTACTGTAAACAATTAAAAAAGATTGAACAACCTCCCAATGACCCTGTTCAGATGACACACTAAGGCACGGTGGTTTAAGCATTTTGAGCTAAACATTATAGCTTAGCGTATCATTTGAACCATGACTTAGTGTGTCATGTGAACCATTCCTAACCATTGTGGCTAAATAACCACAGTTTAAGTAAGCTCACTAACCATTTGCTACACAATCTTAGCAGCCTAAACATGGCTTAGAGTGTTGTCTGAACAGGCCCAATAATAACACAATTGCAGAAACCCCAATATAGAAAGAAGGAGCTCCATAGAATACTTTTTGCAGGAGTAGAAAATGTGTAACCTTCCAGATGTTGCTAGACTACAATTCCCATCTTCCCTGATCATTAGCCATGATAGCTAGGGCTGATGGGAGTTGGACTCCCAACATCTGGAGGGGCACACATTTCTCACCTTCTTACTTAGATCAATTATTAATCCTGGCAACAGACTGAACAGGCAGGCACACAGGGCACCTGGTCACCGTTTCCTGCAATATGGTAAGATGTACTGTATTTGTAATTAATTATAATAATAATTTCAAAATTTGCATCTATACATATAAATTAGCATATACAGATCTCATGCAGAACAGTGCCCTCTTTTGGTGATACATTTTCTCTTTTTTTTGTAGTAATTCATAACTTGCAAAAACAAAAAATAAAGGGAATGAATTGTTTATCGCTGAAGACCAGCTGCACAGAACTAAACATTATATGCGTACGTTTGAGGGGGGGGTCAGGAAACAGATGCAGCTACAAGCTACGTAATAAAGGTAACTTCTACTTTGGCCATTCTACACCATAGGGGTGTAGAGGGAGGAGGGTGGGCGGGATCGTCGCTCTCCATACACATGATTGGCACGAAGTCCCGGGTTCCTCCCAGGTCGTCGCACGTCACGACCACCATTTTGTTGTTGTTCTTTATCCGGGAAGAGCGTACTTGCACTCCATCGCTCAAGGTAAGTTTGGGGGGGGGGGAAGTGTGTGAAATTGGGGGGGGGGGCCCTCGCCATTGCTGTCCCCACCTCCCCTGATGGGCACAGAGCTGTGCAGTGCAGCTCCATGTCCTTTTCTGCTGCTGCACTTACTCGCAAGTAAGAGCGGCAGCAGCTGGGATGGGAGGCTACATCTCCCGTGGTCCTGGGTACTTCCCGGGCCACAGGAAGATTTGGGATTTTCCAGGGATCCCTTATCCCTGGCAAATCCTGTGGCCATTCCCCCCCCCCATCCCCGGGAGTCCCTGTGCGTCATTTGGACTCACAGAGACCAGCCGGGGGCCATCCCAGGCAAACAGCATGGTGTAGAAATGGCCTTTGGCTCCAATTCTTATATCTTCTCAGCCCCAGGTGAAGACCTTTTCATTTTCTCATGCCTTTTAAGTGATTTGACAAACATGTAACCTATGGTTTACCCAACGATGTTAAGGCTTTACAGTTTCCGACCAAGCTCCAAAAAACAGGGAAATTGTGAGCTAAGGCTCCCAAGCCTTAACACCACATCCTCCCTATGGAGGCAGAAAGTGCAAGTGGAATTCTCATTCCCCCAAAGCAGATAAACTACATGGACAGGATGGAGAATCTGATATGCAGAGGTGACTGTGGGGTTGTGGGAAACTGATGACAAACAGTGGGGGCAGTGAATAGCTTTTTGGAGAGCTCTTTTAGAGTCCCGACTGGTTCTGACTGAAACCTGGAGTGGATTTACTGCCCCACTGACATTGGAGCCTCCACTGATGACAAACAACTCAGGGTCATCAACTCCTCTTTAAAAAAAAAAAAAAAAGAACAGCCTTCCCCAATCTGGTGCCCTCCAAATGTGGTACTTCTGGGGGGGGGGGGGCTGTAGGTTTTTTTGTTTGTTGACTTTCATGGGTTTGCTTAATGTAGGAATTGAATTGCAGATATTTTTCAGTTGGCAACCAAGCCACTTGCAGCCTGAAGCTTGCACCATGTCAATGTCTAATATAAAATCAAAGTGAGAATTATGAGTTCAAATACATTTTCAAATGAATAAATGAGTCCCAGAACTTATGCTCTCTCTGATAAAACACGAAGGCTGAAAACCTATGTGCAATTATACTCAATGGGACTTATGAGTAGATGCATATATGATTCCACTGTAAATCAAAGGAAACTCCAATATATTCAATGGCACTTTAAGTAAAATATTAATTAATACTTAATAAAATGGGGGGGGGGAGAATCCTTTACAATTTATCATTTAATTTTACCTCCAAGTGGGGATAGTCCGTCCCTGTGCTTCAGATATACCTGCTTTCTAAAATTACTAGCTTCCGTGAACCTCTTTTTCATTTAGGCTGTAATCCTATATTATCTACTTACCTTGGAGTCAGTCCCATTGAACGCAATGGGACTTGATTTTAAGTAGACATACAGAATTGTTGGGTTAATCACATACCATGAAAGGGGGGGCCTCCCAATCCATCAAAGAATTGTTAGAACTTTTATGCAAACACATCAATAATTAAGTATTAGCTGCATGTGTGGGTGTACATGCAGATCTGCCTGTGTTGGATTGCTATGCTAGTCCCTTGTAGATTAGGATATATCTCACCCTGACATAGGGCTGTCAGAGAAATGCACAACAGGGATCTGAATTGGGACCAATTCTTTTCGACTTGTTCATAAATAATTTGGAATTAGGAGTGAGCAATGAAGTGGCCAAGTTTGCCAATGACACCAAATTGTTTAAGGTGGTTAAAGCAAAGAGAGATTGTGAAGAGTTCCAAAAGGATCGCTCCAAGCTGGGAGAGTGCGCATCCAAATGACAGATGTGGTTCAATGTAAGCAAGTGTAAGGTGATGCACGTTGGGACAAAAAAAAACAAAAAACCCAACTTCAAATATAACGTGATGGGATCTGAACTGGCTGTGACCACACAAGAAAGAGATCTTGGGGTTGTGGTGGACAGCTCGATGAAAATGTCAACCCAGTGTGCGGCTGCCATCGAGAAGGCAAACTCCATCATTATTAGAAAAGGAATTTAAATAAAATTGCCAGTATCATACTGCTTTAATACAAATCTATGGTGCGACCACACTTAGAATATGATGTACATTTCTGGTTACCACACCTAAAAAACGGTACTGTAGAGCTGGGAAAAGTACAGAAAAGGGCAACTAAAATGATCAATGGGCTGGAGCATCTTCCCTATGAGGGAAGGTTACAACAGCTGGGATTGTTTAGTTTGGAAAAAAAGAGACTAAAGGGGGACCTGATAGAGGTGTACAAACTTATGTATGGAGACATTTTTCTCCCATAATATTAGAACCAGGGTTCATCCCATTAAGCTGACTGGAGGGAGATTCAGGACTGATAAAAGGAAGTATTTTTTCACACAGTGCATAGTTAAACTATGGAATTCACTACCACAAGATGAGGTGATTGCCAACAATTTGGATGGCTTTACAGGGGTGGGGGATAAATTCCTGGAGGAGAACGCTATCAATGGCTACTAGTTCTGATGCCTAGGTGCTACCTCCAGTAGCAGAGGCAGGAAGCCTATATGTACCAGTTGCTGGGGACCATGGGTGGGAGGGTGCTGTTGCACTGGGTCCCTGGTTGACAGCTGGTTGGCCATTGTGTGAACAGAGTGCTGGACTAGATGGAGTCTTGGTCTGATCCAGCATAGCTTTTATGTTCTTATGTAACAGATTACAATGAGTTCAGATTTCTATGAACCCGACTTTCAGATTTTGCAACAGGCTGGCTTTTTCAGAATCACCCAGACTTGCAGACCTGTTTTTTTACTTTCTGAAATAGTTGTAAAATATGAAAGTTGCTGGAAATGACACTAATATTCATATGCCATTAAAAAAAAAAACACCTTTTATTCATCAGTGATATCTCACTGGCCTCTGGTGTGTCCCAATTTTTTTATGCATTCTGCTCATTTATTACACCCTGAGCCAAAAAATAATAATGCACAAAATGTCACGTACTAGTGAAAGTTCCATACATGTTGGTGGACTTTTTTGTGCACTTTTTTGAAAAAGAAGGGAAAAAAGTCCAAAGCCATCAATGAGCAGATAATGGAGCAAACGATGCCTGACAATCTGCGAAAGACAGATGGAATGAATTGAACAAAATCCATACATCCCGACCCTGATGCTAGTGCATGTGAGAAAATTGCACCGTAACACTGAAAGGTAGGAAATACATTTAGTAAAAACCCTCCAGCATCTGTTATATGAGGAGGCCATTATATTCACCACAATAACTGCCGTGTTAAAATAAAATCTTTATATATATGGAAACAAAAAGCACAGGAGAAGGTCTCTAAAGTCTTCACTGGCTCAGCTAGGGGATGATCACCCACTGGGCTTCCCATTTAAGAAAGCTGCAAGCCTGCAAGTGTCTTGTCACAGGACAAAATTCCGGGTACTCCAGGAGACCAGCAAGCTATGTTGCTAGACCTTCTGTTCCATATCCTTAAATAGCTTGACACCAGTACAGAAGACCCACAGCCCAAGGGACATAAGAACAAACTCTGATGGCAAATCATTCTTTTCTTAGAAGGGCCAGCTGGATAAAGCCCCACAGACAGGTATTTCCAAGCTCATGCCATTTACACATCTAACTTGGTTGCTCTTAAAAAATCCATAGGAGCTCGAACATAAATTGGAATCTATTCTCTTGGAAAATATACTTGGCCAACTGATGTGTATGTGAGACCCCAAGATCTATCTGTGAGACACCTAGCTGGTGACTCTCCCAATTTTAGGGGCCACAAAGGAATGTGTGTTCACAGTGCACATCTTGTTCAGAGCTGTTATTTGACCTTCTTGGCCTATTCTGATAGCCTACGGGAATGGCAGAGTGTATTGAACATTTCCACAAATCTTCATAAAACCATGGGATTGGTTATGGTGCACTTAATCCAACAGTTTGAGAAGCTCAGTGTTCCCTTTTTTCTTTTCCTTTTTTTAAAGAAAAGCAAGTTTCTAGCCCTTATAGCTATAAGCAGAGATTTGTGAAAGTGCCTGGCAACACTTTATTTGATTTCAGAAGCTGTAGTGGGTTGGGGGAGGGCAGAGTAAGTGGGATTTTTCCAAGAGCCGGGGGCAGAATTTCATTGCCATGCTTAGTCCTCTATATTTATAGAAGTCATAAAACCTTGCTTTCTGTGGAACAGGATCTGGGTTTGCTCACCACAGACAGAATTTGTCTTCTGCTTTCTTTCTTGTCTTTAAGTACAGAATACTCATGGCTCTGGCCATGGTTTCTTAAGATTTGATGGTTAGTCCATTACTTCAATCCGGAGCCCTCTGGAGCCACAAGGTTTTCTCAGGCATGGATTTCCTGCACATGAAGGGCACCCTGGCCTGCTTTCTCCTTTGCGATGAATGGGTAAGCATGCACAGCTGAAGACATACTAAGTGTGCACTAGAGCACCTGGCTACGTGCATTGGAGGAATATAAATGGATGTACTATGGAATTTAATGGATACAAGAAAATTGGAAACCGTCTTATCCTATTCAACTGTTGGTCTATCTAGGTCAGTATTTTCTAGGGTGACCATGTGCCTTGCTTTATAGAAGACACTGCTCTATTTGAAGGCATCCTCTATTTGAAGAGATGTCCAGTCCAAGTCCAGTCTTTAAGATAAAAGGGCATATGAAGGGATAACAGGGGCCATGAGGTTGCTCATCAACAGCTAGCACCAGGACAGCAGTGAATAAAGCACACCAGTCTCCCCCGCTAGGCTGAGATGCATTGCATTTCTATTTACATCCCAGCAGTTATTTCTGAATTTGCATCTATGAACAAAAATCATCATAGACAACATGTATGCAAATCCAGGTACTCTGTTGCCCTCTCTTTTTTTGAATGATGCATAAATGGCCACCCCTAGAATTGTCTTCGCTGACTGGCAGGGGATCTCCAGGATTTCAGACAGCAGCGTTCCTAGCTCTTCCTGGAGATGCCAGGGCTTAAGTCTGGATGTTTTTATTTTGCATGCAAAGCATGTGTTCTACCACTGAGCTATGGCCCCTTGGTTTGAGTGACATTACGATCTACAGCATGGGGTAACCCATCCCCGTTGCCTTGATCTGCTAACATTTCATGCCGCCTCCAAAGGAGCTGGCCGACAATAACTAGAATGCGGAGCTTCTTAATTAATCTCAACCAATAAAAATTTCCAAAATATGCTCTCTCGCACGCCTTTTTTTTAAGCACCCAGCAAAAAGAGATAAGAAAAGAAACGAGAAAATAAGGAATGCAATGAATGGCAGCAACTGCAAGATGAAAAGAAATTGAAAATGTGGCTTTGGCACAGCCTCATCTGCAATAGCATGATGAATTTGGGCACCACATTAACAGAGGAAATTGGTATGTTAGAAGAAATTCAGAAAAATACGACGGATTATTCAAGGGGCCAGACTGACTGATAGGAATAAGCCAAGATGAATGCAAGATGAATATCTCAGCCACGAGACAGCTAAATCAGGGGCAGCAGGTAAACCAGGACAACAACAACTCATATCTCTTTTCCCCTCCAGATTCATTTGCAGAATAATATTTTTTTCGGAACAAAATGTTGCATTGCCAATGATTCTACTGCAACCTTCCCAAACCTGGTGCCTTCCAGATGTGTTGGACTACAACTGCCATCATACTGTTACGGTAATTAATCGGAGTCCAATCCAAAGTTGCAGTTTCAAACAGACAGCCTTTATTGCTAGCAAGACAACAGCCTGGAATCGTTCCACAAACTGCTGCCCCCCCTCTCGGGTGGAGCAGTATCTTATACACTTCAAGCAAACAGGAAATATGCATTTCATACAACAGGATAATGCGCGCGCAACATGCAGTGTGGCAGGCCAGGTGTTTCCTTTTATGGTCTGGTCTGTACTTCTCAACCAGGTCAGGTCACATGGTCTGTTGTCTGCGTAACAGATATACAGCTGCATAGAAGCTACTTATGAGAAAAGCAAAGGGGAAAGAAAAGGGGGGGCACAAAATGGAGTCAGTTAGGTTCAGGTTCCTTCTCAATACCCAGGTAGTGTGGCCAATAATGGTGCTGGCTAGGGTGATGGGTCCAACACATGGGGATGGTGCCAGATCAGGGAAGACCTAATGTTACATTCTTCTCATATGCAAACACAGACAATTGATCCTGGAGGTGCACTGCCACACTAGTCATGATGGCTATACTACTCCCAGGATCAGAGGCAGCAGGCCTTTAAATGCCGCTTGCCAGGGAACAACAGCAGGAGAAGGCTTCCCATAGGCATCTACCAGGAATCTGAAATGTGGTGCCCATTTGGTAACCCAAGACACACTGTTTGCTAGAAATATCTGAAATGAAGTTCTTTTTATCTAACAGTAAAAACTCAGGACATGAAGCATTCTAATGTAGAACAAGGACATCTGCACGAGATGAAATACTGGCCTGTAGGAGCTCCATTGCCCCCTCAGAAGGTTGTCCTTCTTAGGGTTATCTGTTCTGCCACTCTGAACAGACAATTGAGTAATGCTCCACTGCTCAGTGTAGTAAACAGATTTGTATCACATAAATAATAGTCCACCACCTCGTTGGAGCATCCTGCAGTCACCCAGCTGAGAATTTCTAAAGCAGGAGACACTTAAAAAGAAACTTTTAAATATCAGAGCTACACACAGAGAGAGAGAGAGCTCTACTTATTTAACTTGAAAGATTTACAACATGTAGGAAAGAGAGAGGAAACTGACAAAAAGGTGATTCATACAGATTTGAGAACCTTGGGTGGTAAGTAAGTACATTTATGTCACTGATCCCTCTCTTCTTCTCTTGTACCAGCATTTGTTGGGTAATGGGAACATAGGAAGCTTCCTTATACTAAATCAGACCATTGGCCCACCTAAACAGCTTCCCAGAGTTTCAAGCTGGACTTTTTCCAGCCCTACTAGGATTGAACTTGGGATCTTCTCCATGCAAAGCATGTGCTCTGCCACTGAACTTTGGCTGCTAAGTAGCTGGGAAGTTACCCATCAGTGATTAACCTGATGGGTGTTTCCAGAATACAAGTCAACACTTGATACTGCAGCCATCAAGTGATAAGCATTCATGTGTGAACTGAGCCTTACATCCACTTTTGCCCTGCTGTGGCTGGATCAGCATCAGCATTAGAGCAAACCTGGGGGCAATCCAAAGGCAAGTCAATAAACAGGCAATGGTCAAAGGCATAGTTTTACCAGGCAAGAGGCAGAGTTCCAAGAGAGAGCAGCCAAGGAGGACCAAACACAGATAAGCAATGAGATATAATGTACAGTCCAAGAAGCAGGAGGTCAGTAGCCTTAGATTCAGGCCAGATCTACACCAAGACGGATATAGCGGTATGAAAGCAGTATATAAAAGGCAGGAGCCACACTACTGATTTATAGCAGTATTGAAGTACACTGACAACTGTTGGGGCCCATTGACACATACCATATACTGCTATATCCTGCTTGGTGTAGATCTGACCCCAGTCACAAGGCAAGGTCAAGGACTCAGAGCACTAGAGCTGGTAGAATAATGCTGTTCCAGTAACCAGTAAGCTCTAGCTGAAAGCTTATATAGCCAAAATGTCCAGAGTACTAGGCAGGGCTCAGCTGCAGTTCATTAGAGACCTCTGGCAAAAGTCTTACTCATTTCCTTGGGAGGAATCTTCTTTTGCAATTGAGCACTCACTTTCAAAGGAGTCCTGTTGGCCTGCCTCTTGAGGCGAAGATGCTCTTGGAGACTAGGGGGTTGCTCCACCTCAGAGGCAGAGTCCCCCACCTCCTGTGGGGATGGACCTGTGGCCATCTCCCCTGAGGACCCAAGCTCCTCCTGGTCTTCTGACATGGGCTGTTCTGTGGTGTTCTTCATCTCTGGGAGCTCTAGCTCCTTCTCTGAGAACTCCTCCAGTGAGGCATGTGAACTCTTGAATATCATAGTTTTCACTCACAGGGTTTATCTGCCTGTCACTGCTGTTATGAATAGTACAACTTTGGAACACATGACAGAGGTGTACAAAATAATGCCTGGTGTGGAGAATGTGGATAGGAAAACATTTTTCTCCCTCTCTCTCAATACTAGAACCCATGAAACTAATTGGTGGGAGATCCAGGACAAATAAAAGGAAGCACTTCTTCACACAGTGCATAGTCAAACTACTGCAAGATATAGTGATGGCCACCAATTTGGATGGCTTTAAAAGAGGGTCGGATAAATTCCTGGAGGAGAAGGCTATCAATTGCTACTAGCCCTGATGGTTATGTGCTACCTCCAGTATCCAAGGCAGGAAGCCTATGTGCACCAGTTGCTGGAGAACATGGGTGGGACAGTGCTGTTGCACTATGTCCTGCTTTGTTGGTCCCTGGTTGACAGCTGGTTGGCCACTATGTGAACAGAGTGCTGGACTAGATGGACCCTCGGTCTGATCCAGCATGGAGCTTCTTATGAACTTGCATTCCGCACAGTTATACTGAGAGTCCTAGAAGTGAGTCTACTTAATCATGTTGGACTTATCAGTGCACACTGATATGAGTCACTCCAACATACAGTTATCATCACAGCAGCAGCTTGCAAGTATGAGTAAAAATTATAGTAAAAGGAAACTAGTTTGTTCTGTCTTCTTTTTATGATGAAATGGATCTCTACATTGTACAGTGGGTATCATCAATTGTACAGCAATTCTAAAAGCAGTCTATTCTTGTTACATGCTTTCTTAGATTTCAGAAAGTAAGACACAGGTGTTGAGCTCTGAGTTCTATTAAATGTCAGTGAGAATCCTACCAGGAAACCTCCAGCCTCTGCTCTCATAATTAGAGAATGTGTGCTCATTGAGTATAACTGGACATTATACAATGCAATGTTGGTTCCACCGTTGTTTTTGGCAGCTTTTGCTAGACTGAAGGGCATTGAAAGGCTAAATAATTGGATGTTAAATAATTGGGTTGACAAAATTTAAACACAGGTCAACAATTAAAATCAAGCGCTTTATTCAGTCACAGAAGCCATTGCCGAATGTTTAGCTGTAAATGTCACATGCTCGCCAATTAGAAACAGGCATAGACTGTATGCCATTTGACTTTATTTTACCTGATTACCCTGTAGAGTGCAGGGTATATCTAATCAAATCTATGGAAAATATAATTTTAAAAAGTCAAGTGTAGAAGTGCTACAACCTTATCAGCTTTCCTCTGGAGCATCTCCCAATGCAGGTGAATGGGATGACTCATCCAATGGGCTCAGGGCCAAGGGCCACCCCAGAAGAATTGAAGAGAAGGTCAAAAAAGCAAATTCTACCCAAGTTAGGGAACCTAGGAAGATTAGAAAGCCTAATCTGGAATGGCTCCCAAATACTAAATTCAATAACCCAAAGGTTCCCAAAACACAGTCCGTACGAATGATAAAGAAAGGAACCAAATCGTTATAAAGTGGATGTAATTGCAATTGAACAATACAAATATAGTGTGCTTGTTATAAAACAACATTTACAATTGTTGTAGCCAGTGGAATAGTTACTATTATTTAATAAAAGAGTTACTTTTCTCTTCTCCCAGGCATTTAACAGCATATGTTGAACTTTTTTTAACTAGCCCCTGGATAGTTTAAATTAGGGATCTGCAGCGGATTGGATCCAATCCACAATCCGAATCCAATCCACCCAAAAATCGGATAAAAATGATCCAATCTGATCCGATCTGCCAACCATCCAATCTGACCAATCCGATCCGAAGGGACCCGATCCGAATTGGAAAAAATAGGCAAATCAGACGCCATTTTGAATGCTTTTCCCCATAGCCTAGTATTGTGTTACAAAAACACCTATAACTTTTTCATTTTTAAAGATAGAAGGATTAAACATGGGCAATTTGTAGATGGGTTAGGGGTAGTTATCTGTGAGAAATTTCAGAAGGATTGGTGCAGGCATTTTGTGGCAATTAATTTTTTAATAAATAACTGGGAATGCCGGTTATTTATTTTTTCATTTTTAAAGTTCCACACATGAAACTTTGCCACATTGTAGGTGGTACATTGAGACCCATGTGTGCGAAATTTCAGAAACATAGGTGCTTGCATTATGTGGCAATTAATTTTAGAAAAATGGGTAGTAGTGGGGTACATACAGTTATGCCTTCAACTTTTTTATTTTTAAAGATACAAACAGGAAACGTGGGCACATTATAGGTAACGCTTTGCTTGATATGTGTGTGAAATTTCAGAAAGATAGGTCCAGGCATGTAGTGGCAAGGTATTTTTGAAACAATGAGGAAAGGAACGCCTATAACTTTTTTATTTTAAAAGTTAGAAGTCTGAAAGTTGCTCATTTTGTAGATGGGTTAGGGGTAGTTATCTGTCAGAAATTTCAGTAAGTTAGGTCCAGGCATTTGGTGGCTACAAAGTTTTTAGATTAAAAATTACAAACGTTTTTCTACAGAGGCTTGGGCTGTCAATTGCACCCCCCTCCCCCCTCCGCCTCCCTCTTTTATCTGTCAAAACTCCATGTTGTTGTAACTTTTAATCTAAAATATTCGTAGCCACCAAATGCCTGGACCTATCTTTCTGAAATTTCTGACAGATAACTACCCCTAACCCATCTACAAAGTGAACAACTTTCAGACTTCTAACTCTTAAAATAAAAAAGTTATAGGCGTTCCCTTCCTCATTTTTCAAAAATACCTTGCCACTACATGCTTGAAGCTATGCTTCTGAAATTTATCACACATGTGAACCAAAGTGGTATGTCTAATGTGGAGAAATTTCAGAAGCATAGCATGTAGTGGCAAGGTATTTTTGAAAAATGAGGAAGGGAACGCCTATATCTTTTTTATTTTAAAAGTTAGAAGTCTGAAAGTTGCTCACTTTGTAGATGGGTTAGGGGTAGTTATCTGTCAGAAATTTCAGAAAGATAGGTCCAGGCATTTGGTGGCTACAATTTTTTTAGATTAAAAGTTACAACACGGAGTTTTGACAGATAAAAGAGGGAGGGGGAGGGGGAGGGTTGTGCAATTGACAACCCAAGCCTCTGTGGACAAAAAATTGTAACTTTTAATCTAAAAAAACCATAGCCATCAAATGCCTGGACCTATCATTCTGAAATTTCTGGCAGATAACTACCCGTAACCCATCTACAAAGTGAGCAACGTTCAGACTTCTAACTTTTAAAATAAAAAAGTTATAGGCGTTTCTTTCCTCATTGTTTCAAAAATACCTTGCCACTACATGCCTGGACCTATCTTTCTGAAATTTCACACACATATCAAGCAAAGTGGTACCTGTAATGTGCCCATGTTTCCTGTTTGTATATTTTAAAATAAAAAAGTTGAAGGCATAACTGAATTTACTCCACTACTACCCATTTTTCTAAAATTAATTGCCACACAAGGCAAGCACCTATGTTTCTGAAATTTCACACATATGAGTCCCAACATACCACCTGCAATGTGGCAAAGTTTCATGTGTGGAATTTTAAAAATGAAAAAGTTATAGGCATTCCTGGTTATTTATTAAAAAATTAATTGCCACAAAATGCCTGCACCAATCCTTCTGAAATTTCTCACAGGTAACTACCCCTAGCCCATCTACAAAGTGCCCAAGTTTCATCCTTCTATCTTTAAGAATGAAAAAGTTATAGGTGTTTTTGTAACACAATACTAGGCTATGGGGAAATGCATTCAAAATGGCGTCCGATCCGAAAATTAGACATCCGATTTTTGGATCGGAATCGGATCCGATCCGCCCAACCTCCGATCCGATCCACCAGGTCCGATCCATGATCCAATCTGATCTGAGGGGGTCAGTGCACATCCCTAGTTTAAATTATATGTAGTGTGTTTTTAGGCTTTTATGGTTTCAAATTTTGTGTATTGGTTTTTAAATGTTCAATGTTTTTAATTTTTGTAAACCGCCCAGAGAGCTTTGGCTATGTAATAAATAATAATAATAATAATAATAATAATAATAATTGTTGATGAGATCTCTGAATTTTATTCTGTTTCATTAATTCGTCAAAACCAAATTAAAGCCAAAAAATCCTCTGCTGAACCAACTTTTCTTGCTCATGAAGGGCAGCTGAATTCTTTCATCAGTCTATGATAAGGCTTTTAAAAACCACTCATGAATCTTCCAAACAAAAAATGACTAACCACCCAGTATGCAAATAAAGAAAAGAAAAGAAAGAATATGGTTCAGAATTCGTTCTTCCTTGCCACTGAGTTTGGCAAGCAGGTATATAGTGAGAGTTTCTTCTAGGATATTGGTAAGTTCCTTCTCAGCCTCCGCTCTCTCTTGGGCTTCTCTGACATGTCAAGTCCTGAGAGGATCTTGGAGTCAGTCCTTGGGCAATGAAGCAACCACTTCCTGGGGCCAAAGGGCAGCACAGGTCCCAGCAGAAGGAAGTTTGGCAGGCAAGGCTAGCTGCTGGGTACAACCTGATCAGTAATGCCAATTTCTTGTCTGCTTCTTGGCAAGGCACCCCTTTAACCTCTTCTTGAGACCCCCGGACTGGATATTGAACCCAGGGCCAGTATATTGGCCTGGGACCTGCTGCCACCTCCCAGTATCTCCTGCCTGAGGTGATTGCCTAACTTTACTGAATGACAAGGTTGGCCCTGTAAATTGTTATCTGTATCCATCCATTATTAACCACAGAAATATGACAGAAATCTGTCCCCAGAAGAGTGGCAGGGGATAAATTCATTCAGTTTGCATTCAATGCAAAGCTACCTAATTTGCAGTTTTCAAATGAATGCGTGAACTGAAATGCAGCTAACCTTCGATATTCACAGTTCTCTAATAAAAAAAATGCATGCAGAAATGTGTATATTAAGAAGAGGTACACAAAAATAGTTATATTAGTGACAATGATGTGCATCATATTAGGGAAAAATTGGTTGCCAAAACTGTATACATCAAGGTTAATTATATATAAAAAGTGTATATTAGGAGAAAGGCATTCAAGAGGCAGCTGGACAGCTATCTGTTGGGCATGCTTTAAGGTGGACTCCTGCATTGAGCTGGGGGTTGGACTCGATGGCCTTATAGGCCCCTTCCAACTCTACTAATCTATGACCCTATACAAATGTTCATGTGGACTTTTTTTAATTAATGGGGAAATAAAACAAAACGATTTAATAGAACAGAGAAACAAAAATTGACATATTTGGTCATCCTTATCCTACACATTCCACAAGGCTTATACAAAGATTCATTTCTCCCCCAGCATGTAAAATTCTATAGTATATAGTGAACAATGCTAGATTGTGCAATGTACCTGTATGAGCTATTCAAACTTCAGCTGTGTATGTGAACTGTAAAGCTAAAAGCAGGGGGAAGTACGATATGATCTCTCTGTGTTCTACAGAATTTACTACCAACTGTGCCATCCTACATACTTGATATACTAAGGCCTCCAACTGCTTAGTTTCTAAAGTCATGATTAGACTTTGAAACTGTCAGGCAGTGAAGGATTCACTGCCAAAAGCAAAGCAATCCTAACGTAATCCATACAAAGGCCCCAACAGATATTTCAAAAGGGAACAATGAAGACTTTCATTGCAGTTTCTATAGCTACCTCTTTCAGACAGTCTATATGGGCTATATTCTGAAATACCATCCACGGAGTAGAAATATTCCATACAATGTTTTTAAAAGCAATCAGGTAACCGTTCAAGATAATGCATGCATACGGGCATATTTCCAAAAAATACAATATTGCTGGCACACCGTTTATAAGTTGTCAAGCAGGCATGCCATTAATTCCCGTAGACTCTGTTTTCAGAGATGTAGGCACTGCAGAACATTTTAAAAATATGCTATGTTCACAAAAGTGAGAAATTAGCTGCTCTTTCTGTCAGGAAGAAATGTTTTTACTATAGAAATATTTTCTCCCTTAACGGATGAAAAGCAGAGTATAAAGACTGCCAAGAGATAATAATATACATTTTATGGTAAGAATAAGGGAGGTAGGGCTTCTAAAAGTAGGAGTATTCTTTTGATACTTAAATATATTTTCTTTTATCCAAAGCAACCAAGCTAAATAGCCAATTAAAAACTACAAGGAAACAAATAGAAGTTCTATGGCTTGGACCATGAGATAAGTGAACAGAAGGATGTATATAGAAGGAAAGTTTTTCATCCTTTTCTCCCCCTACAGTCCCCCAAAAACCTGTCCGGAGGGTTAGGGACCCTCCCTAACAATGGGTATGAGTAGCTGCTAATGGAGGGGGGGAATCACCCAAAAACAGCTGACAGTCTACCTGATTTAGGGTAATTCTTTCCTCCCCCAGCAGACCACTGCAACCCATCCCACATTGTTCAGGATGGGTTCCTGACCCCCGAGAGAAGCTTTTCAGGGGGCATGGGGGGGAGGGTGGAAAGGCAAGAGAAGGCAAGAAACTCCTTTCCATAAACTTCCTTCTGTTCTCTTCTCTTAACATTCATGCCTATATTCACTTCAACAACACAATGAATGATACTGGGCCATCAGGTAGCCAGTTAATTATTATAACATTGAAGTATTATTTAACAAAGATTAGTCATCAAGTCAGTTCACAAGGACCTCCAAAAACTCACTCGATTATTAACTGAGCTTGAGAAGGGGAGGATGAACCACATGCCATCAGTCCCCTTAATTAGGATGTAAACTTTTTCTGCGCATGAAACTGTCTGTTTCGAGCATCACGTTTGATATGCACACTAAATCCTAAGAAGCAGATGGGTTTTAATTGGGAAAGAAAACAGGCTTTAGAAACTACATGAATTAATAATTAGTTTCCTCTCTGAGAATTAACCTTTTTACAAGAGAATGGCTTCACACAGTAACCCTTTTCATATGCTAAAATATCTCCTCAGAACATCTTTAACATCACCATTATTATTATTATTATTATTATTATTATTAAAAATCTAAATAAAATAAAATAAATACAGCTGATTGAATTTAGAGTTTAAGGAACTACGTTTGAGAAGGCTACACTGTTGTTACAATGTTGCTTAAGAGAGCTAAACATAATAGGACTATTCTCATTTTCATTCATGCAGATGAATATATTCCAGTGGTTTAAAGCTATTGGAGACCTCCTGTTTGCTCTTGCCTGATCGACACAGTTTGGGACCTGCTATGCCCTCACCTCAATGAAATTATGCCATGGACAGAGGTGTGTGAGCCACAGTTCCCATAATGCCACATGAGCCAAGATGTATTGTACTGTTGCTGAGGAACTCAGACTCGTTGCCATTTTAAATATCTCCTAACATCTTACTTCCAGAATCTCCCCTTTATCCAGGACATTATACAAACCCAAAGCTTAGGCAATACAGGGCAAGAAAGTTGCAGTACATATCAACTCTCCTCCTTTAGCATTTATCTATCACAAGAGTAACTTGTATACATTCTATATGGGGGCATGAGACCTCCAGAACATGGAGAAGCCTTCTTCCTTGCATGGTTCCTAAAGGTGTGCTCACTATTTGGTCATCATAGACCTCTGGTGAGGGAATCCTCTGTGCCTGAACTACTAGTAAGCACACGTAGTAACCATTAAGGTTAGGCACTTACACCCAAAATATGCATTAGTGGCCTTCCTTTGAATTTTATGCACTTGGCGCTCATCACCCATGGGAAGAAATCTGAGATCCTACTAGATATTCTTTCCCTCCCTTTAAACCTGCCCCAACTTGGTGCCTTCCAGTTGTGTTTGGACCACAAATCCCAGCATCCCCCCAGCTAGGAATGGTAGTCCAACACATCTAGAGGGCATCAGGTTGGGGTAGGCTGGTCTGGTAGGATGGTCTACATGTCCAATAGGCCTGTATTTGGCCTGTTGGATCCCAGCCTGAATATATAGACTTATGGACAATATCACATGGCTCAGAGGAAGAAGAAGAAGAAGGAGGAGGAGGAGGAGGAGGAGGAGGAGGAGGAGGAGGAGGAGAAGAAGAAGAAGAAGAAGAGATGTAAGACTATTGTAAGTCTATGGGTTATAGCCTATGTATTGCATATACCAATTTTGTGTATATGCAATCAGACATCCATTTGAAATTAGGGGACTCTGATTTAGTGGCAGCAGTTCAAATTGCTGTTCATGCCACTGCAACTTTACAGGGTCATTTCATTGTCACTGTTTTCTGCCCTAGTTCCATGCCAAAGAGGGCCATAGTATAACCCCAGGAGACTTAACTTTTTTTGTTTAACTGCTACCACTATAGAGTCTTCTTTTAAATTGTGCTCGACTTCCACTTTGGCGGTAACCTTTCTGTATAGGTCATGCTCAGCATTACAGTATCCCATGGACTTTAAAAGCAGTCCAGCAATGTAATCAGCTGCCAAGGGAGGTTATAAAACTCTTTGGATATTTTCAAGAGTGGTTAGGATAGCGGCTGGCAAACTCTATCTGTCAGTTCAAAGACCTACCCAGCAGCTGATCATATTTGCATTTAGCGGAGCAGACACATGCATCCCATTCCACTGTGCACAACTGGTAACATGTGAAGCGAAGGTCCAGTATTGTGTGTGGCTGTATGTGCATAGATCAATTCATACAATTCTTCTGTTTAAAAATAAAGGAGAGAGAGAGGGGAGTTTGCAATATTTATGTATTTAAAACATTTCTTGGCCACCTTTCAAGGCAGAAGCCCTTGCAAAGTGGCTTACAACAATATCATTCATAAAAATAGTTAAGATACTAAAAGCAATAAAACCATAAACATGATAAAATAGCTATAAAAACAATAAAAGCCAACCATAAAACCAGCAGCACCAACAATGGCAATAGCACCAGCAACAGTAGTCATTTCATGAGAAGGCAAAAGTAAAATAATATGTATTCAAGGCCTTCGTAAAAGACTGCCATGACGGAACATGGGGGACATCCGATGGGAGCTTCTTCCAAAGGTATGGGGCCACTGCAGAGAAGGCCCTCTCACATGTGCTCACCCACCTAATTGCTCTCACAGGTGGGCAAATGAGAAGGGCCTCTCTTTCTGTCCTGTGAATTGGGAGCATGCGCACAACAGAATGTACAGAGCCTTGCATCAAACGTTACCATATGTACATAGTAGGTGGCTGGCTGTGTGAGCATATGAATCAGTCCTACAATTCTGTCATCTATCAATCCAGCACATTAAACTCATACACTATCCCAGCCTTTATAGAAAATGATTTTTTTATTGTTTTAACCCCACGGATCATTACTCAGTCTTGTGGTCGGTGCACTCCCCTAATAGAAATAAACAGGGCTCTTCAACCAGCTGTGGAACCTTCTGTTATTACCTTTAGCACCCAGGACTGCTTTTTATTAGAGAGATTTTTTTTAGGAGCTCTATTGCTCATTTGGAAAGAAGGAGGTTTGGGTTTCCTGTTCTTGCGATCTGAATTGCATGAACTTGAATACTGTAACTGCCCAATCTTTATTTAATCCACTACATGCATGATGTAAGCAGTGATGATGGACAGTATACAATTAGTCCTTAAACAACTATAATAAACAAATTGCCAATTATTAGTAATAAATATTAGTAATAAAAGAAAAATAATACTAATTTTAAGGAATCTAGAATAACACTACCTAATAAATGCTTAATTTTAATTTATTACTAATACTGATAACAAAAGTAATATATTTTAAGGAATCTAGAATAACACTACCTAATGAAACTAATAAGTATTTTAGAATCCATAAAACTTACTTCTCTTTTGGTTATAGGCATTCTCCCCACCCACCCCCCACCCCCATAATCTGTTGATGGCATTTATTTTTTTTAAATGGAAATTACTTTTGTCACCTTCTGAAATTTGCTACTGTCATTTCATTTCCCAGTTATGCCTTAATTCTTATGTCTGGGCTTTATTCCCTTCATTATTTCATAATTTCCATAGTGATTACCATTCCAATTATCATTTATAGGTTTTAGCAATCCCGACAAAATCCACTGCTCTTTCTCAAGATTTATTTATTTGTCTTATGAAGCAATTGCTCTTTTTGTGATACAAAAGGTTGCGAAGAAGGTGACATACTGAAAAGCTAGGAAGTGGACAATTATCTTGACACCAAATAGAGCAGGAAGAAGAATTGTAAAAGCTCCCTCAGTGAGACAAGGTGCTTCAACAATACTGAAAGGGACCTCTGCATTAATATTGGCCTTCCATCTAAGAGTTCCCAGAAGAATACCAATTGTTTGGGAAAGTTTCTTTGTTACGTGCCTTTTGAGGACAGAGCACCTGCCTAATTGGAAGTGGATCGAAATCGCTATCGGTTTTATATGGTCATGGAATAGACGTTTGTCAAAGCTTTGCATCCTGCAGTCATTTTCATGGCTTGCTCATCCTGTTAGTCCAAAAATGCAGAACAATACTTTTTCTCCCAGCTTGTTTTTGCACCTGGGCCTGTAACCTAAACTGTATAAAGATGGTTATGTCTCTAGAGCAGGGGGAAGGGCAACATGCGACCTGTGGTCCGCATGCTATTGAGGCTTAGAATGAACAAATTTAGCTTCCCCTCCCCTTTTCTTTTGTGGTGCATAGACAGTAGCAGGACCCTGGACCACCTAAAGTTGGCCACTCCTCCTCAAGAGCAATGGAAACAACCTCCTATAGGAAACTTGATGCTAGCCCCTGTTCAAAGGGGGTTTGATAACTACACAAACATGAGAGGGGCAGGTTCAAGGGAGGTGCCTCACTACGGAATGTAGGAGACCCCCGCTGTATTCTCTTTTTGTTCTAGGCCATGTCTACACCTTCCAGATATCTCTAGGTCATCCCTGTGCATCCACAGGGGATCCCGGGGGCAACCTGGGACTACCAGGGACTTTCCCAGGGATATCTATGACCGCTGCTCCCGGGTCGTCCCTTGTTCCCCGCAAGTACCAGGGCAGGGCATGGAGCTGTGCAGGGAGGCTCCATGCCCATGGGGGAGGGCAGCAATTTCACCATCCCTAGGATGGCAGTGGGGGCACAGATTATTATTTTTTACTTATTGTATCCCCTGGATCAGGGCCATGTTCTTCTTGGGAAAAAGAAATGGTGGCTGTGACGTCTGGGATGTCGTGCAGCCATCTAGATGCTTGGGGAGCATCGCAGAAGCTGGTAAGTCCATGATCCTCCTCCCTCCCTTAGGTGTAGATGAGCCCCTCGTTTTACCTATGTGAAGAAAGGGAAACTGCTTGATATCTGCTGGCTACAAAAAGAGGCTGCTTCTAGGGAAGGGGGGGAATTTGCTCAGCTTGCATTTTAATGTGGACTTACCTCATTTTCCACTTTTAAAAATGCTATGTGAACCAAAACTGAGTTATCCACTGAAATTCACACTTCTAGAACTGTGCAATAGTTTCTCCAATCAAAATACGTGTACAGAAATCCACATATTAGACGGGAAACAACATTCAAAACACATTATATTACAAAAAAATCTTCCCATAATGTGCACCTTAGGGTGCCTCTACAAAAGGCATTTAAAGCTCTTTCAAGGCGCATTAAAAAAATTACCTCTACAAGAACGGAGTGCAAATCGGGCGTAGAGGCGCGTTATCTCCCCGATTATGCGCATTATCAAATGCGTGTTAAATTGCGAGTTTTATTTTGCTCCGTCCGTTAAAGCGCATTTTGACTGTGTGAATAAGCGCTTATGCGCATTAACTACTTGTAAAGCACATTTTGGACATCTGTTAATGCACTTCGCCGCCTCTCGTGCAGAGGGATTAGGCGTAAATGCGCTTCTGTGATTATGTGCATAATCACCTAACCAGGCGCAAAAGCGAATCCTTGTAGAGGGGACCTTAGACAAAAATG